>JAADWV010000870.1:0-11368 GCA_023336295.1 Pythium folliculosum
AGGGGGAAAGGTTTGAGCGTACACGCAATTGCCTCGTCCCAGACCTGGCTTTGATGGATGTGGGTATCAGTTGTGGTTTTGAGTGATGTCATTCTTCTAGGGATGGCAGCCTTGAGCGACATCACGTCGGAGTTTATGCATGGTCTCTGGAGGGTGGGCATGCTAACAACGATCGGTACAATAGAACTTATCCTGGACGGAGGCTTCAGCACAGAATTTTCACGTAACATTTTGAGCTTGTCATGCAACACTTCAGACCAGAATGGATAGAGCGACTCGAGGTCGCGCTCGTTCACGCCGTCGTAGTCGTAGACTTCCATTTCGCCATGATGCAACGCTGTCAGACCCATTCTGGCCCAGTCTGGCGTGCGCACAAACGGCATCTCCATCTTGAGCTCCCGCAGCCCGCCGTGGTGCTGCTTCCAGCGACCCAAAGCGTCTTGTAGCGCGGCGAGTGCCGTCTCGAGGTTGTTTCCCTTAGTTGACATGTCCATGTACATCAACAGGTACAGGTTCTCGACCGTGAGTGACTGCAGCCTCGGACAGAGCTGCATCGCAGAGCGGAGTACGTCCGCGAGACAGTGAAATGGAGCGTGGGGCCGAATGTGGAGCGTCTCCAACAGCGGCGCCGCCGCCAAGAGCCCGCTCCAGTCGTCCGACGTGAGTTCAATCTCCCCGCAGTCCTCGATATAGAGCTCTCGAAGGCGTGCGCGTCGCAGCGTCAGCTCGTAGCGCAGATCCATCAGCTCACGACGGAACGGAATGTCGGGTTTGTTGTCGCTCCACTGGATCGTGTACGTGCGCAGGGCTCGGGCGCTCACGAGCGTCCGTATCGCTGTGCGCCACGCGCTGGAAACGTGCGTGAGCGTGAGCACCACGGCCTGCGGGTCGTCGAAGGTAAAGTCGGCGATGGTTTCCATCAGCGGCTGCGTTAGACGCGCGAAGGGCGACGGCTGGTGGCGCAGATGACGCGAGGAGGCTGCGCTGCTCATCGTTGTGGCACTTGCGAAGAAACTTTGGATGTGGGAACGCGGCATGCTAGACAAAGCACCTCGTCTCAGATGGAGCACCACGTCGCCCACCCGTGTTGCTTGACGGCGGTAGAAACTGTGGTATCTCAACGAGCCTCTTTGACGAGAGACGAGCTCTTGCACAGAATTCGTATGATTGATGAATTGCCCATTGTCGGGCGCAACATGCAGATCTTCAACACCAATAGTCGGACATGTCGTTGAAGTTACGACTCGTATCCCAAGTCGTAGTCGTAGTCTTCATAGCCGTCGTACCAGCCGTATCTGGTGTAGTCGTAATACGGGCCCCCGTCGATGTCGTCGGACAGATAGCGAAATCTGTCGTCGTCGTCACTGTCGTCGCCCAGGCCATGGCAGCGGCCAACAAGCACGTCGTCAATCCGCTGATCATTTTCTCGTGTCCAGTCGTCGGCTTCTGGAACCTTCGCGGCGGTCGTCCAAAAGTCCAATTCCTCGACAGAATCAAAGTCGAGCAATCCACCGTGGAGATCGAAACGCGGTTCTCTCACGACCACCCGTAGCCGAATTCGTGGAATCTGACGCGTCGCTCGGGTCGCGAGCCCCAGGAGATGCCGTGCGTAGTTCTTGCACCTTCCGAATAAACTCATCGCGTTCGGATTGTTGTTGTAAAGCCGCAGAAGCACCCTGTCCGACGCGCAGGGCAGCCCAGCACGACTATACTCGTCTTCGTCCTTGCCCTCCTTGTCATTATGGCCATCGCCTTGCCCCCATCCCACAAGCTGCGCGAGAAACTGCGTGGCCGTCTCGTAAAACGCCCCCGCCTGCGCTGTAAACTCGCTGCCTCCAGTCGTGATCAAGTAGTCCCGCTGCGGCGTCCACTGGCTGCACGCCGAGTTGACAACGAGCGCAAAGAGCCCGTCGCCCGTGATGGCCACAAACTGAATTTCCACAGCCATCAGCGCCGGGAGCGTCGCCAACGCCAGCATCGCTTTGTCTGTGAGCGCCCCGATCGTCTCGTCATCGTTTGTGGTAACCTGGAGTCGTTCAAGCTGGCGACAGCGCTTGGCAAGTGCTTCCCAGAACGCCTCACCAAGCAAGCATTGATTCGAGACCCCGTCACTTGATCTGGAGCCCGTATACGGACATACAATGCGGAGATCGCGAAGCTCTGGGCACGCGACAAGAACGGCTTGAACGTTCTGAGCCGTCTCACCGAACCCCGAGGTCAGCTCGGGGTACTGTTGATGGTACGCGTCCCAATCCCATTCCTTGACATACTCCAGCGACAGCAGCTTGAGCTGGGGCTTGGGAGATCGTCCAAAGGCCTCAAAGAACGCGCTCGCGAATGGCACAACGCCCCAATGAAAGGCCTTGAGCTGCGTGCACGACTGGCAAAAGAGCTCCCACGTGTCGATGGCGATGTGCCACTGCTCAAGTGGAAAGGCCACATCACGGTTGCCCAGAAACTCGATATTGGGGCAATAGACCGCCAATGCGCGCACGTACTGCGTCGCCTTCATCGCGTGGTCCACCATGCGTAGGAGCGGAACCTCAACGTTGAGCTCCCGGAGTCCGCCGTTCTGTTTCCAACTCGCACACGCGTCCAGCAACCGCTTGAAAACTGCGTCGAGCTCGTCCACGTCGTCCACGTACGCGAGCTGGCACAGATCCTGGATCACTAGCGAGCGCACTCTCGGACAAGCGCGCATCGCGGCGTGCAGCACCGACTCGACAGCGGACAGCGCGCCCTCCTGGCAAGCCGGAACAACGTGGAGCGTCTCGACGAGCGGCGCCCCACCCAGCACCACGCTACACACACCTCTCGAGATCGTGACGCCGCCGCTCACTTCGATGCGCAGATGCCGGAGGTCAGCGCGCCGCGCCAGCTCGTCGCGGAGTTGCAGCATCATGTAGTGGGACAAACTCGCGCTCGTGATCGCGTTCGAGTCGATCGTAAACGTGCGCTTCGCTCGGCCGGTCGCGATGGTGCGCGCGTATCCGAGCCACTCGCGTGAAACCTGCGCGAACGAGTGTAGGGGAACTTCTTGGGTGCCTTCGACGCTGAAGTCGAAGATGCTCTCCACGAGCGCCAGGGGCAGCTGCACGAGCGGTAACGTGGCGCCGGAGGCTTCGTTCATCGCGGCGTCGTGGATGTTCTTGTGTGGGGGTCAAAGGGAGCGGGCCGACCGAACCGGCGGTTGTCCAGTGGCCCTCGTCTCACATAGAGCCCACGTCGCTGAAGCTCGAGGTTCGTTCTGTCGGGAGGAGCCGCAAACCAACAAAGGCGACGTGGCGCGCTCGTACATACTCCGCGTGTGTGGGTCTTGCTGGCGCCCCAGCCGGCTCCTGTCCGAAGCGCTGCTCATTGAGCCGCCGACACAGCAGGGGCGATCCGAAAGCAGCGTCAGCGGACCGCGTGCGGCGCGCGGTGGTGGGTTCGAAGATCGCCCGCTGGTTTCGAACCCAGGTCTTGGAGAGAAGTGGAGAGGAGGGTGGAGAGCTCCAAACTGTTTTATCCAATCCACTTTGGTTGCACAGAGTTATCAACCAATCAACAAGAAGTAGAGCAGAACGCCAAACGTTCGAGACGTTCATGTCATGGTCCAATGATGTCGCGTCGAAGAGGAAGCTCGACGAAAGTCGTGTGTGGTGTGGGCGGGAGCGACCAAGACGGCGAGCAAGAGAACACCAAGGAGTTACGACGCCGGCGTGAGCAGATGTCTCTTATCGTGTACGAGACGAGGAGGATCTTGCATCGAGAGGATTCCCGTCACTGGACACCTTTCAAACGCTTTTCCGGGTGTATCTGTGCATTCGTCCCAGCGTAACTCTTCCGCACTCGAGATTTTGAACGACCACGCACCATGGGATCCGGACAGCCGAACGCGTGGGGGCCTCCTGACGACTCGACATCGCGATGGATGAGTGTGCCGCTGCCGCTGGTGATGTCTACGCTGAGGTTCGTCGCTGGCGACGTCGCGACGCTCGCGCTGGTCTCCCGCGAGTGGCACGCGTACGCGCGCACGCTGGCAAGTACCGAGAAGCTGCGCGCGTATGAGATCGAGTTCACGGTGGGGTCCTCGCGCCGCAGTGGGCTACTGAGAGTGCGACGCGAACTCGCGGTGCGCCGTACGTTCCTGCGCGAGCTCCACGTCCACGGCAACTGTCCCCGTGGCTTCACGGCCGAGCGGTGGCGCGCCGTCTTGGACGCGGCCCCGCACCTCGTCGCGCTCTCTGTCTACACGACCTGGCAACACAGACGCGTGCGTTGGATCGCACCATGTCTCGAGGCCGCCGCGCGCGTGTGCCCCAAGGTCCAGTCTCTGGCACTCAATGGCATGTGGATTCCCGACGACACTGAACCGCCCGACGCCTGCGAGGCCGTGCTGGCCGCCATTCAAACTCCGTGAGTTCCGTGCAAGACGCACAAAAGATCTCCCACGTGCCAATGTCAATGTGCCACTGCTCCTCGAGAGTCATATCACCGCAATACAGACCTCGGATTCTGTCTTGGAAGCTCACAATCTCGAGCTGCGGACAGTGTGTCGCCAATGCCGAGACAAACTGCGTCGCCTTGATATGCGGGTCTGCCAGCTCTGTGAACGGAACGGATACCACCAGGGTGCGAAGCCCTCCGCACGGCTTCCATGCCGGAAGGCTGTTCACAAGAATGGCCAGCACGGCCACAACCGCAGATCTGAAACTGGGAGGCAAATCGACTTCACTTGCTAATCGGTCCGAGAGCGGCAAAATGCACAGTGATTCCAGTCCTTCGCAGCATCGAGCGGCGGCTGCAACGATTGGGACGCACGGCAGCAATGGTCTCGGGAGTCTATTCCCTGAATCAATCACCAGTGTCTCCAGACGTGGGGTGTGCATCAAGACGGCGCACCACGTTGCCACTATGTCGGTCTCAAATGCCCCAATGAACACGCTCAGTGCGCGGAGGTACACACGACGCAGCGTTACCTGGCTCCGCAATGTCAACGACGCATCACGGGGCGCGCTCACTGCGTACTCGGACGCTGACGTTGTGATCTTCAGTGAGTGCAACGTGCCGGTGTGCACCACATTCTGCACGCACGCGCGCCACTCGCGCGACACCTGCGCGAGCGTCTGCAGCGTGTTGATGCCACCCAGCTCGCCAGTCTGGTAATCCCACTTGGGGTGGCCGACGGACTCGATAATGGCACGTAGCAGCGCCGATGGCAGCGGTGGCGGTAGCGCTTGGTAGACTTCCGGGTCCCTGGTGGCGATAGAAGAAGTGAGACTCGCTGGCAAGACGATCACCCTCTTGGATGGGACGAGACGCTGGCACAATCGAACCTGGCGTGGAAGTAGACTGTTGCCGCTGAGTGGGCTGGATCCGTGCGGGTGGACGAAGCAGCCGCTGCGCCATCGTTTCGCGCGCTCGGCGCCACGCAGCGGAAGGCAATATGGCCCACGAGCGAGGCGCTTACGGCTTGGTCGGACGCGTGCGGACTCGTGCGGAGTCGGCGCATCGATCTGTCAACGGTGGCCACCGTGCAGGATGCCAGGGGTGAGACCAGAACAAAGGATCGGGAGCTCCGAACGATTTTATCCAATCCAACCGGTTTCCTACGATGTATTGACCAATCAAAACGAACTCTCACTCCACACGCCTATTCCCTACATCCATCAAACGCCCCAACGCCTCACTGTGCCATCCACGAAGATGTCGTCGAGCGCGCGGTCGTCGGCGCCGCCGCACGGCAGCTCGCTCGTGCGCGCGTACACAATCACTTCGCGGACCGAGCCAAACTGGCGCAGCTCGGCCCTGCCGGCGCCGCCGAACAACGGGTCAGAGAGCACGACGCGGACGCGGAGATGCCCGCGTTCGACCGCGCGCGCCAATCGGCGGAGGCGCTGCAAGTAGCCCTGCGCCCACACGGCGTCGTGCACGACTCCGTCGCTGCCGTTTACGAGCTGCAGCACGAGGCGCCCCGACGTGTCCAACCTGCGAGCGTGTTCTTTGTCGTGCGCGAGCCGTGCGAGAAGCCGCGCGGCGACGTCGTAGAACCGCATGTCTGGCGGTGCCGCCGCCCGCCCGGGCCGTTGACCGACGCTGAAGATAAATTGGTGCTGGCGCGTCGTCGTTTCTCGACGTGTCGCCGTGCCGAAGACAAGTAGGAAGATCCCGTCGCTCGAGACGTTGACTCCGCGCGCCTCGACGGTCGTCAGCGCCGGCAGCGTTGCGAGCGCTCGTGTCGCCCGGTTCGTGAAGCACTCGATGACGGGGAAGCTCACGCCGCCGCCCTGTCTCCGGCTGTGTTGCCGGATAACGAGCTTGAACTCCTCTAGGTGCCGACAGTGGGTGGCCAGTGTTTCACAGAACGCGTCGTCAAACACGTCGCGGTTCACGAGCGCCTGTGGATTGGTCGCTATGGCTTGCGCGTGGAACTCCAGTTGAATCGTGAGCTCGCGCAGCGCCGGACACGCCGAGAGAATCGCCTCCGGTCGTGTCGCCATGGCGCCAAAACCCTCGTATAAACTTGGCAAGTGATGGTGATAGGCTTCCCAGTCCCAATTGTCGGGCGGCTCGAGCGTGAGACTAACGAGATTGGGCTTCAGGAAGCGGCCGAACACGTCGAAGAATGGGGTCGCGAACGGCACGGCCCTCCAGCGGAACGACACGAGACGCCAGCACGACGCGCACATCCGCTCCCACGTCTCCACTGGGATGTACCACGGCTCAAGCGCGTGCGGGGTGCCAAGCGTTTCAAGAGACGAGCCGTGGACTGCCAGAGTCTCGACGTACTGCGTAGCCAGCGTGGCCATCACATCACCACCGCCAACTCGCGCGAATGGAATCTCTACATCAAGCGCACGGAGCGTCCAACGCGTAAAGCACGCGGATAGCGCGGCGACCACGGCCTCGCAGGTGTCGGCGATGCCTCGGAGCACGCGTGCCACAGATTTTGGATCGTGAGCACCCGCACGCGACCACACAGCCGCGAGGCGGCCTCGAGAACGGGGAGAATCTACAGCACGGAGCCAAAGTTTGCTGAGACGACGATCGAGAGCATGGTGATGTGAGGTGCATTCACGAGGAGCGACTGCCACCACTCAACTGGGAGAACACCACACCGACTCGCGTGGATCGAGAGCTCGCGCAGGTGCGTGCGATGCAGCGTCAGCTGACGACGCAGGTCAAGCAGCACAACGCGGAACAAGAGGGATCCATCGAACTCGTCGAATGGCAACAAAGACGTGCGCAGCGATGGAGCGCTCGACGAGGCGCGTGCGAACGCGTACCACTCGCGGGAGACCAGCGCGAGCGCGGCCTCGTCGCGGGCGAGCCACTCGAATATCGACATCACAAGCGACAGTGGCAGGCTTGTCAATCGCGACGCGGAGAGGCGTCGTGGCGACGTGTGCCATCGCGCGCTCGGGTTTTTGGAGACTACGCAGCTTGCAATCGAGGCCGCTACCTGGGAAACCAGGCTGAGCAGCGGCGTCGGCTGCTGCCGGCGATCTGGATGTTCCAGGCGGTTGTTCGATTGAACGCAGCCCATAGGCGATCGATTGGGAAGTGCCAGTCGCGTCGAGACAAAACGATAGGCATTGCTTCTGAAACACATCGGCAGCCTCGTCCCATCATCAGTTCGATTTCTCGTCGAGCCAGGCTACCGTGGATGCATCACTGTATGGCCACAAAGACGTCGTCGATGCGCTCCACGTCCTCGTCGTCGTCAATCTCGTCGTCGCTATCGAGCTCAGCATCGTTCGAATAGAAAGAGAACTCCTGGATGCACGCAAAGGTCGCGACCGCGTACCCAAGCACCACAATGCGCAGCCTCATCGATGTGTGCTTCTGCTGGATGCGCCGCACGAGCCGGCGCAGCGTAGCGAGGTACGTTGCCGCCCAAACAGGATCCTCGACTTGAAGTTGTTCGTTGCGCACGGTGAGCACGAAGCGTTGGTGGGGTAGTGCCTCTCTTGCGCTCGACAGAAGCCACAGGAAAGCGTCGAGCACCGTGTAGAACCCATCGACGGTCAGCGTCATCGAGCGCTGACGCCGAGACGCCCCTGTTTGGGCAGGGCGCGTTGACAACAGCGCCATCACGCCATCAGCCGAGACCTTCACACACGGCAACTCCAGCGCCAAGAGCCGGGGCATCGTCGCCAGCGCACGCAGCCCCGCATCCGTGAAGCTGTGAATTGGCTGGGGCGCGTCGCCGCCGTCAGGCGTGCGCACGACCTGGAAGATAGAGAGACCCTCGAGCTTGGGACAGTATCGCGCCAGCGCCTCGCACAACGCGTCGCAGAAGATCTCCTGGTCCATCATCTCTGTGGACGCCACCACACGGTCGCGTTGGCGAGGCCGCTCGCCGTCTGGCGTGGAGAGCGCCATGTCGTCAAAGATCAGTTCAAGTTCAGTCTCGGACTCAGGTTCGAGCGTGTCTCTAGGCGAGTAGAGCGGCACGACCAGCCCTTTCAGGTTCGGGCACGCCTGAAGCACGGCGTGGGCTCTCTGTGCGGTGGCGCCGTAGCCCTTCGCATTCACTGGGAGCCCCAACGAAGCCCAGTAGCGCGGCCAGTTCCAATTCACGGGCGTCGAGAGTGTGAGCTGCTCGAGCCGCGGCTTGGCGTGGCGCCCAAATATCTCAAAGAACCGCGTCGCGAATGGCACGACGACCCAGTCGAAGCTTCGCAGCTGCGAACAACCAGCGCAGAACTTCTCCCACATGGCTTCGTCGATAAACCACTGCTCGCCGTTGACCCACTGCTGGTGGGGGCACTGGTAAAGCTCCTCGAAGCCGCTGATTACCTCGATGTCGGGGCACAGCGTCGCGAGATCTCTAACGTAGGGCATCGAGCACGCGTGCTGGCGTTCCTCAAAGACTGTCAAGTCGAATGGCACGCACAGCTCGCGCAAGCGCACGCCGTTGGCGTGCCAGGCCACAAGAATCGTGAGTACGGCGTCCATGAGGTATGCCGTGTCCTTTGGGTGCTCTGGCTCGAACGGAGACGATTCAAAGTAGATTTCGGGCAGTTGCTGTGCTGCTGGCAGGCGTAGCACGCGGAGATTGCGGCAGTGTCTCGCGCCGAACAGCACCACATGAAAGCGGCGCACGTCGTCGCGCGGCAGCCGCGTGAGGTCGAGCACTTCGAGCCGAGGCATGGCACTGAAGATGGCATGCCATCGTCGATTGATAGCCAGAGCGGCATGTTCGCAAACAGGTGCGACGACAGCTCGAAATCGCGCGCGCACGCACGGCGCAGCACAGCGCGGCGCCGCAGCTCGAGCATGCCCGAGCGGCAGCACGTGAAGCGCACGCTCTCGTCGGCCTCGACGACAAACCGCCGCAGCGTGCGCACGCTGGCGACGTCGTGGGCCAGCGTGTGCCACGCCTTGGAGACCTGGGCGAATGTGTGGAGATCATCAGCGTGCGGAGCCCGCGGTCTGTGGATGCTGGCGTATCGCTCGGTCGACGAGGTCGGCCAGGTCTCGCATGAATGTATCGAGACGACCCGCATCCTCCGAAAGCGTAGGGTACTCGTTGATTAGTCGCAGGAGCACACGGTCCGACGCACACGGCAGTTGCCTGTCCTCGCGCCCCACACCGTCATCATTGCCGTTCCCCGACTGAGCCAGTCGCGTGAGAAACGCTGAGATGGTAGTGTTAAACGCCGACCTTTGATCAACGACGTTGCCGATTGTGATCTTGTACTCGCGCTGGGGCGTCCACTGAGCGCGTGTCGAGCTCACCACAAGATCGAACACACCGCTGCCCGTGAGGTTCACACACTGGAGATCAACATCCATCAGCGCCGGGAGCGTTGCTAATGCTGCAATCGCCCTGTCTGAGAAAGTCGTGAGCGTGCCACGCGGCTTGGAACGGAACTGGAATCGCTCGAGTCGTCGACACCAAGTCGCGAGCGTCTCGCAAAACGTGTCGGCTTGAAACGCCGGGACAATATTCTATATCTGCGCCATAGGTGAATGAGCGCTGTGGTGGGTACACCACGAAGAGATTACGAAGCGCCGGACACGCGCCGAGAACGACGTGCAGATTTTGCGCCGTGTCTCCATACCCCGTCACGAGCGGAGCATGCTGTGAGTGATACTTGCCCCAGTTCCAAGTCCACGAACTCGCTAGATGCAGGTTTACGAGCTAGGGCTTTGGGTAGCGTCCAAACACTACGAAGAACGCGGTGGCGTAGGGCACGATCGTCCAGTTTAACGCCTTCAGCTGCGTACACGCCGCACAAACTTGCTCCCACGTGTCTAAAGCAATGTGCCACTGCTCGTAGGTCGCCGTGTGTTCGGAATCCCAACGGCGCATCCCGAGAATCTCGAGGTCGGGAGAGTCGGCGGCCAACGCTTGCACATATCGGGTGGCGCTCTGGGCGGCAGCAACCAGGGGCGCAAACGGCATTTCCACGAGTAGCTCCCTGAGTCCACCAGTGCGTTTCCAGCGAGAAATCGCGTCCAGAAAACTGGATAAAACGGTCTCGAAGCGCGTGGTCTTGTCCACAATGAAAAGCGCGGGGAGATCCCGAATCGCGACCGACCGCACTCTTGGACACACCTGCGAGGCTGCATGGAGCATCCGTGTGATACCGAGCATGAAAGCTTTCGAAGCCATACCGAGCTTCTCCAAAAGTGGGGCCTCCGCAAATACCTGCTTCCACGCGTCAATCGGAACCCCGTCGTGGCCAGCATCGTTGATGAAGAGCTCTCGGAGATGCGCGCGCTGCAGCGTTAGCTCGTAGCGTAATCCCAACTGCCCTGATCTGGAACAAAAGCGTCCCGGAAAGGTTACTCGATCGATCGTGAACGTGCGCAGCTGTCGGGCACAGTCGAGCGTTCCAACGTCCATGTACCACGCGCGGGAAACCAAAGCGAGCGTCACAATCCTGGCTGGTGAGCCATCGACGGCGTAGTCGACGACCTGTTCGAAGAGGTGAAGCGGTAGCCTGTCAAACAGCGAAGAGCGGCGGTGGAGACGACTGGGAAGCACGGAGCCGCTCATGCTTGCTGTAAGGCGGCTTGAGGAGTGAGGTTGCGGAACGAGGCACGTTTTCCAAGCACAGATCTTGTTCTCAGCGGAGCAGCCTCGTCCCAGACGCTTCCGTGTGATGTTTGATGATCCTTTGTAGACCACACCTGGTGTTTTGAGACACTTGGCAAGAAACCGCTTTTCTTTCTTCGGCAAACAAAGTGGACGATGAGCATTACCGAAAGCGGAGGTAGTGTCTAACGGGGGTCACCTCCAGTTCTGGTCTTGGAATAAGGTCTCGGCATCAGAGTGCGATCTACGGTATAGAAATAGTGCGACCTGTTAGAATAAGACTGTGTTCGAGGTCACAGAGCTATGAACGCCATGTAGAGGAACGTAGATAAAATG
>JAADWV010000871.1:0-11353 GCA_023336295.1 Pythium folliculosum
AGAGGCGTCGACATCAACACTCTCCTCGCCAGAGACCTCACCGCTGTGGTCGCCGCCGTCGCAGTAGACTCGACCAAGATGCTGCTGTTGCTGCTTGGCCGTGGGGCGGATAAGGCAGCCCTCCACACCTGCATTCAAGCCCACACCGGATTCGCCGAGGGGCTACTTGCCACGGCATTGCATGCTGGTGCGATGCACTGCGCGCACATGTTGCTCTCCCTAGAAACGCGTCCGAACCACTTGGACCAAGCACGCCACGTCGCCGCCAAGCAAGGCGACGTCGAATTTGTCTGTTTGCTGCTCGACAAGGCGCCCCCGTCGAATGAGCGGGCGCTCCTCACAAGCATCAGTTGCACGAGCTGCCCGCTGATGCTTGACCTGCTGCTCTCGCGCTGCAGCGATGTGCTCTCACTGCACCGCTACTTCTCCTACGCGTGCCGACGTAGCAGTGCCGATTGCATCGCGGTCTTTCTCGCGCACGGCGTCGAGATCAACCATGACAGTGGGGACGTCGATTTCCCTCCGCTCAGCGGCGCGCTGATACTAAACACCGTCCACGGCGTGGATGTCGCGGCTGTGCTGATCAAGAACGGAGTGACGTTGGAGGCACCGCGGAGGTTTAGTCCTCCGCCGCTTGTGGCTCGCCTCGAGGCGTTTGCTCGTGACCGAACCAGGGCGTGCCGAAAGGCGTTCTACACAGCGGGGCATGACCTCCTGATCGCGCACGGCATTCTTCAGTAGGTCTGGCAACTTTCGTCAATCGTGATCCTGTACCCATGTCGTAGACCATCACTCACAATTAAAAACCTTATTCCGTCTCCTCCTGTACGGTCTCATTAAGTTGCCTGTCGGTTCCATTGGAGCTCCTCAAATCCCAGCATTCATCGATTATCAAGGATGGTGGTGCAGGTGCAGGTGCTGGGCGTGGCCTCGGTGGAGATGGCGCCGTCGCTCATGGTCTCCACCGAGTCGCAGCGGCTGCTCTTCAACGTCGGCGACGGCACGCAGCGCATGTGCATGGAGCACCACGTGCGACTCGCCAAGCTGCGCAACGTGTTCCTCACGGAGCTGCGCTCGCCCACGCTCGGCGGGCTGCCGGGCATGATCCTCACGGTCTCGGACGCGGGCAAGGACGCGCTCCACGTGCACGGACCCGAGGGCACGACGCAGTTCATCCACGCCACGCGGTTCTTCCTCTTCCGCCCCAAGTTCAAGCTCGAGACGCACGACCTCTTGGCGACGCCGGCGTCCTCCTCACAGGACGTTGCCAAGCCGATCTACACGGACGACGAAGTGCGCGTGATCGCCGCGCCGATGCGCGCGCGCGCCGGCCACAAGCGCAAGCTGAACGATGAGCAGCAGCTCACGGAAGGCGCGAACGACGCCGCGAGCTACGTGGTCGAGACGCCCGAGCAGCGCGGCAAGTTCCTCGTCGAGAAGGCCGTGGCGCTGGGCGTGCCGAAAGGCGCGCTGTTCGGGCAGCTCCACAAGGGCAACGATGTCACGCTGCCGGACGGTCGCGTTGTGCGCTCAGCCGACTGCGTCTCGGCGTCGCTGCCCGCGTCGGGCGTGGCCATCGTCGCGTGTCCGGCGCTCAGCTTTGTCGACGAGCTCGTGGCGTCGCCCGTTTTCCAGCGATACCAGTGGCAGGCGGACGCCGAGGGCAACCGCTCGGTGGCACCGCAAGTGCAGCTCCAGGCCTTGTACCACTTGGGCAGCGCAGCCGTGCTGGGCCACCCGCAGTACGCCGAGTGGGCCGCGCGCTTTGGAGACGATGTGGACCACGTGCTGCTCAACCACGACGCGTGTGCGACCAAGACCGTGTACCGCGCGTCGGCCAAGCTCCAGGCGCAGCTCCACAACGTGTTCCCGCACGCGTTCCCTGGAAACGACTACGAGTTACGCGACGCCGAGACGCCGCTGTCTCGCGAGGTCGACGTCCGGTTCTCGAACAAACCGACCCGGCTGGGGGAGAGCATGCTCAAGTACACGATCGTGCCGCTCGTTCGCCGCGGCTTCGACACCACGCAGTGCTTCACGCGCGTCGACTTTGACGAGATCCACGCGAGCATGGCGCCGTTCCGTGAACAGACCAAGGCGCTCGAGCGAGACCCGTCGATCACGGACGAACTGAACGGCCGCATCACGTTCCTGGGCACCGGGTGTGCGATCCCGTCCAAGTACCGCAACGTCACGGGCATCTACTTGCAGCTTCCCCACGCCGACGGCTCGTCGAACGGCGTGCTGCTGGACTGTGGCGAAGGCAGTCTCGGGCAGATGTTCCGGTACACGAACGGCGACCTCGCGCAACTGCGTCGCCTCGTGCAAGACATCAAGCTCATCTGGGTCTCGCACAACCACGCGGACCACCACCTCGGCATCGTGCGGTTCCTCAGCTTCCGCACGAGCCCTGCCGAGAGCGACGACGAGCCTGTGCTCATCATCGGCGGCGCGCACGTGCACTGCTGGCTGCAGGAGTACGAGCGCGTGGACCCGACGATCGCGGGCAAGTACACGTTCGTCGACAACGCCTGCTTCAACGAGAAGGACGAGTGCTTCCAGGAGTCGATCGCGATCACCAAGCCCATTCGTGTGTGGCTCGAGGACACGCTGAGCGTCACGGAGTTCGAGAGCGTGCCGGTCAAGCACGCGTTCAAGGCGTGCGCGGTCGTGTTCACGTGGAAGAACAAGCTCAAGATCGTGTTCTCGGGCGATTGCCGGCCGAGCGACCTGGTCGCCGAGAAGGCGAAAGACGCGTTCCTGCTGATCCACGAGGCCACGTTCGACGACTCGATGACCGCCGAGGCCAAGCAGAAGGACCACTCGACGACCGCAGAGGCGCTCGAGGTAGGCAAGAAGGCCAACGCCAAGCACATCATCCTCACGCACTTTAGCCAGCGGTATCCGAAGATGCCCGCGGCCGTGGAAGGCGCGGGGTCCGACCACGACGCGATGAGCGCGATGGACTTGCTGTCTCTGCAGTTCTCGGATCTGCACACGCAGGCCCAGCTCATGGAGATTAGTATGCAGATTCTCGCGATGGACGACGCCCAAGATCAAGAGCAGGATGAGTAGAGGTCATGTAAAACGATATACATTCGATATAGCACAATTTACGCAGAGACATACCAGCTTGAGGTCTATGCTTGCGAGGCGAGCAGCAAGAATTGTTGCCTTGCAGCAAACGCCTGCATTTCGAGCCGCTGGATGATCTGAATATCGCTCAGCCTGGCCTCGTACGTGGTCTGGAGATCGCGCAGTCTTGCGGCGAGAAGCTTCTTTTGGCGGCGCTTCATGTGTTTCTTCTTCGACGCTTCGCTAGCGATCTGCTTGCGCCAGTTGAGCTTAGAGACCATCGAGCCTGTCTTCTTCTTTGCCGCCCCACAATCGCACTCGGTGGTAGTGAATTGCCGCATGATACGTTCCCTATCCACGTTGTAGCTGCGTCTCAGACGTTCGAGCTGACTGGAATAACGCATCATCAACTGAACTTCCTCTGCGTTAAACGAACGCTTGGGACCTTCGCCTACATCGAGGCCCCCCTGAACGTACTGGTACGTCGCCGCAGCGAGCAGAGTACCGCCCTCGGATGCCAGTGGGGTGAGTGAGTACAAAACACAATCATCCTCAACATCCGTGCACTCTTCGTCAACTTGAGGTTCGGCAGGTCGTTCTTCGACCTCAACAGCAAGCCTCTTGTGCGATCCTCCTTCCAGTGGTTCTTCCGCAGGACGCTTCAAGCCTTCTTGCACTGGTGGTACATCTTCCATCTGATTGGGCTCGGCCTCGTCGTTAATGAAGAGCGCCTGTGCGACACCCTTAGTCCGCAACTTACCGGGCTTTCGCTTTTGTGATCGATTGCGCTTGGTGGGGGCCGTGCGTGCGTTTGTTGATTCATCGTTTGCAGGTGCTTCAGCTAGCTGGTTCTCCACGTCACGGGACACGGCAGCGGTAGCATCTCCACTTGCTTGTGGCGTCCACTCGAGTTCCTTCACGACATGAGATCGACGTTCCTCCTCTGAGAGCGTCTTGACACGCTCCGGAGTGTTCGGGTTGGAAGAAGCTGATGGTGAAGAGATGGAAACGACGGGAGAAGGGGCGGCGGTAGATCTTGCGGTGAATGCCCCAACTATGCGTTGCTTACGAACTGGAGTTGACACGAGGCTCTTCGAGTGAATGTCGAGAGGCTCATCACTGCTCAAATGCTGGATCTCAGTCGAAGTAATAGGTGTTCTGGTTTCATCCGGCGCTGTCCTAGTCAATGGGTTAGGAGTTGGCGCTTGAGTCTTGGAAGGCTCAGTCGGTTTCACAATATCACGCGCTTGCTGGTCTGGTGTGTTCTTGTCCGTCTTGGATTTCACGCCTTCTCGGGGCTTTTCGGCTTTGGTCTCCACCTTCAGCGCTTCACGCTTGGACTGCTTCACTTCATTTACCTCACGTGATGGTTCAACAGAGACGCGAGGGGCGAGTTTCCTTCGAATCGGCTCATCATCGGACGAGCTGTCTTCATCACTATCGCTCTCCGAGCTGGAGCCATTGTTGCCCATTTGACTTAGAGCGCTTCGCAGGCCTCGCTTCACTCGCATATGGTCTTGCTTCTGCTCGTTACGATGCAGGAAAGCTTCCATGCTCCGCACCAAGAGCTGGTTTGGATTAGCTGCAACAACCATCCACTCTTCTTTCTCAGTCTTGGGCAGCGGAAGCACAGAGAGAAGACCGCTCGTGTTGACGCGCGTAAGATCTGAGAACTGAGCCTGGAAACTCAACGATGGGTCCTGGAAATACTCCTCGTAACCTTCGATGTATTCGAGCGGCGTGGCAAGGCCCATCGTCTCCGGCTGGGGGCGGTGCATGAATACCGAGCCATCGGTGCACATACCGACGACAAAAGGCGCCGAGTCTTGTCCCGCGACTTGGCTCACCATTCTCATCAATCTTTGACCGTTCATGGCGTCCTCCGCGGACCCTCTTCCACGAGTGCCGCTTCTACGACCACGCAGGGAGGCAGTGATACGAGTACCAGTGTTAGCTCGTGCACTTGCTTGCTTGGCTTCTTGTTCCTTGATGGAAAGCGGGAGATCCAACTCCATTCTGCTGGACGAGCGAAGATCGATCAAGGCGAGTGACTCTCCTCCGCCGTACGCGTGATCACCGTAAACTGCAGTCGCATCCACAGTTTGCTTCACGTCCACGTGCGACTTCTTCGTCAGTTCACCGGACACAGGGTCCTCTTCCAGGTTCCAGATTCGGATGTTTTGATGCTCAGATTTCGAGATGATTTGGTTGTCGATGTCACGGTGGAAGCAGAGCATCTCGATGGAGATTCCGTTGTTCTGCTTGTCGAAAATGCACTCCCACGCCCACTCACCCGCTCTCTCGTCGCGATAGAATCGCCACAAATGGATGTTCTTGATACCGAGACCGCACAGCAATTGGTACTCCGTCTTGTTGTTCGACTTCCTCACCACGCTCTTCACGTCACTGAAGCCCTTCAACTTCGCGTCAGAGTATGTGTGCGAGATCGACCGCGCCGTAGGAACACCACTGCCTTCTTCGTTGTCGCTGTCTTCATCTGAACCCTCATCCTCGGTTCCTCGCACGGTCGCCGCCTGGGCAAGGCGTTCAAGAGATGGCAGCTCGATGCTGTCGACTTCGAACGCTCGAATTTCCGTGGAGCCTCTATACACGCCCGCGAAGATGAACTTGCCATCAGCAGGCAACGAGACGCGAACCATGAGCTGCGTGTACATGCCGCGCGCTGAAATGTGGTCGAGCATGACACCATGACGGTAGCGGAGGGAGTCGTGCGACAACGGGTACAGGTAGATCTACAAGGAGGAACATGGTGAGTTCGTGTCAAATAACTGCTGTGTGGGCAATAGGTGATTCTAACATCCACGTACCGTGCCGTTGTAGAAACCCGCGACCAGAAATTTGCCGTCCGGGGCGATCGCGATCGAAGATACAGTCGAGGACAGAGAGAACTGGTACTCGAGACCGATCGGCTTGGACGACAGCGACGAGGCCGTGGACACCGTTGACAGGGGCGAGGGCATGGCCTCCCGCACGATCCGCAGGTTACCGAGCGTCATCGCATCAAACGCCACCTCGCACTCGTCACTGGAGGCGGACGAGTGCTCCGCATCGTCACCGCGTTCGTCCTCGGACGACGAAGAGGACGACGACTCGGGCTGGATCTCGTCCTTCTTCTTCGCCTTCTTATCTGGCTTGCTGGGCGTCGCCGCAAACTCGAGACGTCGCGTCGCGGTTTCAATCCCGGTGCTGCCTCCCTCTGCCTTCAACTTACGCGGCTTGTCCAGAGCCGACGAGCCGCCCGACGGTCCACTGCTAGCACCCTTAACATTCGGCTCGTTCTCCTTTCCACGCGCCTTGTCGACGCTGCCGTCGCGGCGCTTGCTGGACGACTGCGGCGTGTCGCCGATCGGCAGTTTCTTCTTGCGGCGCAGGATCGTCGGCGCGGCGTCGCTTCTCGCGTTACCTTCCTTGCCGCCCGCGACGCGCTCCATGAGCTTGCGCTTCTGCTGCTTCTTGCGCGCGCCTTCGCTGAGCGTGCGCTGCATGTGGTCGCGCGCGGTCATAACCGCCGGCTCGGGCGAGAGGAACGACGGCGCCGCCTTCAGGCGCGGCGACGCGTTCGCCGGCGTCGTCGTCGTCGCCTCGGAGGTCACGTCCATCGGTCGGCGAGTCGACGTGCGGAGCGTTGGTCTTGTCGAATGAAGGGAGAGGAGACCCAGACCGGGAGAGAGGGAGGCAGTGGGAATGTACCGGTTTTCCCTTTGAACGAAAATGCGCGCGCGCGGGAAAAATGCTGGTGGGGGGAACGACAGGAAACGTCCCATCACCCAAATGCACTTGGATTTCGCCTGGGTTGGTGGGTTCGCGGGTTGCATCTTGGAACCCACCCAGCCCATGCACCCCTGACCCATTTGCCTACGGTTACTGAATGGACTAAGGGTTATGATGTAACCGATCACGTACTGTAATAGGCCCAACTGGTGTCCAAGGTCCCCAATATGTGACGATCTTCCTAAGGATCCCCCCGGCATGTCCGCAATGTACTAGTATTACCGTACTGTGCTGTGCTGTTCTGAACCGCCGAAGCTTTGCGCGTTCATGCCCGCCGTCGCCGCGCGAGGTCATAATCACGCCGATGGCTGCACGTGCCAACGTCCAGTGTGGCCGTCAAGGATGAACACGGCCGAACAAAACCCAACAGTCCGGTCTGTCCTTTTTACGCCAATCAGACACTACTATTTGTCTATTACCAGCCAATCATAAAGGTTCTGCTTGGCTGATAGTCCTCTTGAGTGACGCTCATCCGCCACTTCGATCAAAAGCCAATCCTCCATTTCCTCCTCCGCCAAAGCGGCGTGGACGCGTCGATCCACAGCCACATCCGCTCTCTCCACGCAGTCGGCCCTGCGTCCATCCGTCACCACCCGCGCCGTCTGAGGAGAACTCGCGCGCGTTCGGCGCTGGATTTAGCGGCATCCAGGTCTCGTCCACCATGGCCGCGGAAAGAGCGGCCAATGGCGGCCGCGCCAAGCCGGCGGCCGCCGCTGCGGCTGCGTTAGACGCGAGCGCTTTACCACCGCGGTCGCCGTCGTCGTCGTCGTCTGTGGGCGGCTCGCGGTCCGCGGTCATTGGTACTGACAGTGGCGCCATGTCTCGGCAATCGCAGCTCGTCGTCGTCGCGACCGCGTCGCTCGTGTTTGCCGGGCTGCTGGTGTACCTGTCGTCCGTGCTCTACCCGCTGCTCGTGCTCGGCGGCGCCTACGTCGCGACGGAGCACGTCGCGGGCACGGACCGCCGCGACTCGCGGCTCTGGCAGTCGCTCCACGCGCGACTGGAGCAATGCAAATCCATTCTCGCGGGCGCTAGTGACGTCCCGGCCGAGAAGCAGGCATCCGCGCGAACGCCCTCGATAACCCACGATGCGTCCGGCACTTCATCATCGTCGCCGCTCTCGCCCACGGCCACGCCCGAGGGAACGACGCCGCCGGCCTCGCACGTGAAGCGGCGGTCGCGCGTCATCGCGGTCAAGAACGCCAAGCACGCGCAGGCGTCGCTCCGCGTGACCAACGTCGGCGTGACCAGCGAAGGGCTGCCGCGCACACTGCCGGAAGACAGCCAGGACGTGCTCGACTACATCGTCGAGCCCAACTCCATTGAGCCGTACGAGTTCGAGAACGAGTTCATGAAAGGTCGGTTATTGTTCTTGCTCCAGCGTCCGGACCGCCCGTTGCCTTCCAAGTACGTGCCGCTCTTCGACGGCAAGCGACGCCTCTTCTGGGTGCAGTTACAGGTGCAGTTCAAGAAGGTCCCGTCGGGCATTTTGTACATTGGCGGTGAAGTGCCGCGCAGCATGAACCTCGGCTTCTTCACGGGCGGCTTGACCAAGGTCATCCTGAGCGTTTTGCAGTCGCTCGTGCGCGGCCTCCATTGCAGTTTTGGGCACCTGTACCCGGCCGCCGTCAAGAAGCAGGAAGACGAGGAGCTGCCGCATATTTGCTTCCCGCTATACACCGCCGTGGACCAGTTCGTGGTCACTCCGCCCGGGATGAAACCGCCTGTGCTGGGCAGCGCGGACTTTGGCGAATCGAAGGAGTCGATGGCCGCGCGCCGGAAAATGGGACAGCCGATGTACCAGTATAACACCACCGACACGTACTCGTTCCATTTCCACAGCTTTTTCATCGACTTCGCGAAGTGGCGCCTCAATGGGCTGCCGGGTATGAAGGACACAGAGCTCAGCACCTTCTGGGATGACATGCCGCTGCGTCTTTGCGCGTACAGCCTCAAGCCTCAGCCGGGTGTGGACCCGAACAGCGAGTCCGATGCGAAGAAGCTCGTCCATTCGTGGAGCGCCAAGGAGTACAAGTTCTGCTTCCAGCTCAGCCACAAAGTGCAGGACGAGTACCATATTGTGGACGACCTCGATGCTGTCGACAGTGACCCACTTTCGGCGGATGGGTTGCGCCTGAGTGAGGTCGCATCGCAACAATCCGAGGTCCAGGCGGAGCTGGCGCGGTTCGACTTCAGCATCCCCTCCTGGTTCGAGTACTTCAGCTCCTCACCCGCTCATGCCGAACGTCGGGTAGGGTATGCAATCCGAGTGCGGCAACTATCAACCAATCCTGGAGGTGAGAAGCCCGAGTTGGCAAGTGAGTATTTCGTTCTGCTCACAGCCGTGTCGGCGTTTTCCGCGCTATCGTCAATCGAACGCGAGCTCACCCTCAACGTAAGTCGAGGTAACAGTCGCAGCGGGGTGTTCTCAGGCAGCAAAGCGAAAACTCTAGAAGAAGCCATCTCGGTCAAGTCGCACCAAAGCCGCTATGCCAAAGTGGAAGACGAGCGACAGTTTCTCGAACACAACCTCAAACAACTCGCGGCACCCAATGGCGCTAACACGAAGTTCAGTCCAGACCTCGTCCTTCAAGCCCAAGTTGCCCTACTCGAAATTTTGCAGCGCAAGAACGTGTCTCTCGGCTACGAGTGGTCATTCCTGGCGTCAGCGTTTGTGCGCAAAAACAGTTTTGGATCTTCAGCGAACGTCATCTCGGACGTGGAGGGCAGCAGTGGTGGGGCACCGTCAAAGGAGCCCTTACACGCAGCAAACCAGATCGTGCGCGCGATGTCTTCGTCATGCTGGCGAAATGAATGGGTGACCGTCGACAAATCCCAGCGGGTGCTCCGGTTCTTCCGGATGATGGCATCGTCGCCGTCATGTTCCGTCTCACTCGATGCGATCCTGATGTTAGAAGACGATGTATCGTTCGGTGGTGCTGGTGTGCATGACGATGAGAAGGCGGCAGACCTGTACTGGCTTCGCGTCGTCACCATCGAGAGATGCCACCACCTTGCATTTGCGTCTATTGAGGACCGAGAGCAGTGGAGGAGCTCAATCAAGACCGAGATTGAGGCCGTCGGCCGATCGATGGATTCAGTGCTAAAACAACCAGTGCTCACCACCTGTCAGCGGGTGGAAGTGGAGAGTTTCGCAACCGACACGAACTCGAAATCCCGTGGTGCGAAGCGGAATGTGCTGAACGACCGTTGTGACTTCTTCACGTCCCACAATGCGACTGCATTGGGCAGTACCGCATTCGCGTTCCATGTATCGGATCTCAACGCCGTGGTTGCTGCAGCGCTCCGACAAGCAATTCACATCCAGCGTGACCGTCTGGCTGAATATTCGACGCGTGAGTTTCTCGGCTTCCTCGACACCGTCGGCATGCTCAAGTGGATCAAGCTAGACTCGATCCTCCAGGACGAGGACGAGAAGAAAGTGTTCCTGTTGAACTTGTATCATCTCATGCTGGTACATGCAAGCATTCTGGGCTTCTTCCCCAGGTCCAAGACCCAGTGGAGCAAGTTTTTCAACGGGGTGAGCTACAACATCGGTGGCCTACACGTTTCAATCGCAGAGGTGGAGCACGGGCTGATCCGGGTTCCCATGGCGTCGCTGAAGCTTGCGATTGCGTTCTTTGTGATCCCCAAGATCAATGACAACGACGAACGAGCTCCGCTCCGACTGACGAGAGGTGACTTCCGCGTCAATTTTGCACTCAATTGCCTCACAAAGTCGTGCACGAACTCGATCATGGTGTTCACGACTCAAGAACTTGACCGACAACTGGATCACATCACGGCACTGATGGTGGACTATACCGTCAGCTACGATCGCGAGAGCAAGATCCTTTATCTCCCCAAGGTGTGCGAGTGGTACCGCGCGGATTTCACGAATGACACGAGCAATCGGTGGCACCAGTCGTGTGTCGCACTTCTGCGCAGGTACATGGACGGCAGCAAGGCGCAGCTCATCGACTACCTCCTGCAGCACGAGCAGGCCCTTGTGGCCAAGTGGAAGTGTGCCAAGTACGACTATCGCTTCCACGAGTCTATCCAGGAGGCAAGCGTATCGACGGCAGGTGACGATACGAATAAATAGACCGCAAGTATTCGATCTCTATCGTCTTGTCAAGTTGGAAGCAAAGCCTAAAGGATGTTTGCGGTTCCAACGAGCACGACGCGACTGGCTGAATGCGACCAGATAATCAAGCCACGCGAGGTGCCCAAGAACTTACTTGCATGCGCGTTTGACGCAGGTCAGTAGGTCATTCCGTCACCCAGTACCGCGGCGCGTACAGATCCACCGTCAGCGTGCTCGGGAAGCGTTCAGGAAGTGCCGCCCCAGTTGGATCCCGAGAATTCGACGGCTATCCATATGAACCTCGGTTCGTGGAGCAACGATCGGAAGGGGAGCCAACGGAGGCACCGTCGGCATCGCTCGAACGTCGTAGAGCTTGTACTGCGCGTTACCGAAGTCTCG
>JAADWV010000872.1:0-11278 GCA_023336295.1 Pythium folliculosum
CTTGTGCTCCTCTGCTCTTGTAGCGTCCAGTCAGATTTTTTATCTCGATTTTTGTATGGTGTCCGTCGGTGTAGGGGTGACGTGTTCTTATAAAGAAAATGCTCTTATATAGTGGGTCCTTAAAAAGGGTAGCAACTGTATTTCACGGTCTCCGATGTATCCATTTGCATAGAAATCCGGTTGAACCGAATTTCACCGGACCTGTTCTCAGTGATTTCTAAACGGGACTCAGAGTCTCTGAGTCAGAGAACTCCAGAGAACCAGGACAGGACGCTGCTATATCGGAGACCGAGGAAGAGCAAATATGATGACAAGTGAGGATGACGCCGCCGCGCTGCTATGCGCGCCAACCAGCGAGCAGGACGACGCCGCGTTCCTGCGCGACGCCATCGCGCTGCTGGACGCGTCGTCCAGCGAGGACCCTGTCTCCGCCATCGAGCGGTCCGCGACGCCGGCGAAGGCGGCGGCCACCTCCACGACCGGCCGGCGGCGCAACGAGATCTCGCAGCTGCGCGCGCAAGTGGACGCGCTCGAGGCGACGCGGTGTGCGCTACGCAAGCGCCGACGCCAAGAAGCAGATTCTGCGGCTACTGCGGTGCCGCAGCCTCCCACGGTGCTTTGGGAGCCGCTGGCGGCGCGGCAGCGCGAGCTCTGCGAACGTGCGATGCAGGACAACGCGCGGCTCAAGCGTGCGCTGGACGAGTTGACGCGCCAGCGCGATGCGCTCGCCAGTGTGCTGCAGAAAGAGCGAGCCCGAAAGACCATGGTATGGCTGTTGCATCTTATCGTGGGGTTTGATGAACGGAGAGTGACGTGCGTTGGTTTGGTGCACAGGCGCTTGTCGACGGCGGGAACTCGTTCACGGCTGCACCCGTCACTCATCCGACGCGAGCGCTCTGTTCACGAGACGCTTTGTTCGAGGAGCTCATGGGGTCGTTGTGGCAACAGTACCTCGAGACGCCTGGGGCACTGAAGATGGCGCGAGCGGCGCTGCCCGCGTACCATCCGCTGCGGTGCTCGGAGCACGGGCGCGTCACGCTCCGCCGCACGATCGAGTCCGCGAGCCACGTTATCTACCCGTTCAGCTACGCCGACACGGTGCCCGAAGTGTGGACGGCGCTCAGCGGCGTCGCCGACGACAAGCCAGGCATCAACTTTAGCGTACGTCTCGAAAAACCAGTAACGTGGGCGTACTGGAACTCAACGGGGTGTTATGTTTTGTTTTCAGTCTGTTGATATGAACGAGGACTCGTTCCGTCTCGAGGTCATGATCGATGTTCAGCACCAGCGGAGGCGATCCGAGTTCCACCTCACGACCGTCGCCAAGCGCATCGTCGAGCCAAACCGCACAGTGCTCGTTTGGACGGGGCTCGCTGTGCCTCGTGGCGTCGGCAGCGTGAGCATGGAGGGCATTTCGGTCCGCCAGCGCGGTTGGAGCGTCGTGGAGCCCGTGGGATCCGGCGATCTCGCGGGTGGATCCACTTCCGCAGCGACGCGGCTCACGATGTACTTCGAGGACGCCGTGCTCGTGGAGGACGGCGTCCAGAAAAAGTCGAGCAAGATATCGATGCTCCAGCAATACCTGCTCAACATTTACCAGCTCGAGGGTGGCGCGCGGCGGCAGCAGACCGAGAACAAGCTCTTTGACAGAGCGTTGGCGCGATCCACGGTGCAAGTGATGTAGAGGGGGACACCAGCTGTGTTTGTATATGTGTATGAGAGGTTGTTGTGTCCGTGTACCACTACATGAAAGATCCCCTGTAAGGGGTGTTACCCAGACGTAATTGCGCGAAGATATAGACACGCTAAACATGTGAACGTGTAGAACGTAGACCGCAAGTATGCTCGAGCGTTCGACTCATGACGGCTTCAGCTGTATATAGAGAATCACTCGTTCAATGTCAGCAAGGAACCCGTCTGCACGCAGCAGTCCAAGTGACACTCACAGCGGCGGATACGCCTCGTTTCGCGGTCTTGACGAGCCGACGTGCTATCGCCAGCTGATCTTGGACAGCTTTCCGTAATTTGGCGTTCTCGATCTCAGCGGAGGTCCGTAAGTTGCGTTGCCGCTGAGCGATATCCTTCCAGAGATGGTCCTCCAGGTTTTGAGGAGCTTGTAGCACCCCGTGCTGGTCGGATCTCGTGGTTGTGAGCTGTGTCTGGAGAGCTTCCACAAGCTCCCGCAACGCGAGGATCTCGTCTTTGAGTCGACGCCGCGCAGTTTTTGGTGCAGGCGCTGCGCTTCTCGTTGGCACAGCCTCGCGTACTTCGCTGCTGGGAGTCCCAGCAGCTCCATCGCTGGTGTCAGATAAATCGCAGTCCTCGATCAGCGCGATGGCCGCTTGGAGAACCATGACATCGTCATCCGTATCCAGGTTGTCCACCCAGGAAGACATGTCTGCTCCCCGCGTCTTCAGCTGATTAATGGGAACGAGGCCGCCCAGACTTCGAGAGGACACTTTTTCTGCCGAGCAAACCGAGGCGCGTCAGTGCAAGGGTGGATCGCTTCAAGGGGTGTTGGCGTACCTGGATTGGTCGGATGCTGACTCGATGGCTACATGAAACTGGACTGACTACTGTACCTAAATGAAGTCAGCTGTACCACGGCGCGATAGAGCAAGAGAAGAGAGTGTCCAGGCCAAGTCGTTGACTGATGCTAGGTGGGCTCATCGTCGGGCGACAGCATTGATCAGGCTCCATCCTCTTCGAGAGCGTTCTTGGTGGCACGAACTGATTGGGCACGGTTGGATTGCACGACTCTACGGTGTCTTACCACCGGAGCCTTATCGCGAGGCCACAGTGCGTGTAGAGACTACTAGTAACCTGTTCCACCCGGTCGATGCTTCTTCCTCGTGGCCAATAGACATTCTAATGATGAGCGCTTTGACGTTGAACCACCTGAAAAACGAGCATGTTGAACCGCGCCGCTATGTGAGCGATCGTATGATACAATACCCGCAAGGCCGCGAAGGGGCTACGGTCTCAAAACCCACTGACCCTCGCCAACGTGCTGTAAGCTAGAGCACGGATGCACGCCGTATCAGCTGCATGGTGAACGTTCCTCGAAGTGGACAATTGTCTCGCCTCGATCGATCGTTACTCCCACGTCCGATCAACAGCCTGCTGGTGTCGCACGGTCATCAACTTACAACCTTGTCGACTTGAACGTGGGCTCGCATGACCACTCAGCCCGTTTTCTTCGTGGACAGTTGTGCTGCCGATTGTTGTGGAGCATAGGCCGCTTTGTGCTCGTCATGGGAGAGACGACCCATCTGGTCATGGGTCGATCCATTGCCATTCGCTGAAGTCATCTCCAGACGACAAGAAACCAGTACAAGTTCACGGCGACATCGATTTCAAAGAGATGGATGGAGCCGCCTCATACCCCAGTAATCCAGATCAGGAGGGTGCCAGACATCGCTCGGAGGAGCCTCGACGTTCGGTTGTGCTCCAAATGATCGCTTCTTCCAACGTGGATAAAACAACTTCCCGTATCAGCCAGAAACCTCCGGACAGCCAGGATGATGGAACGCCCCAGAGAGTAATTGATCCAGACGGCCCAACCTCATGGCTGGCGCTGGTGCTGGACCACGACTTGCCAGTTTCTTATCCATGGGTGTTTCTCAGCCAGAACCACAGAACATGGAGAAGAACAGAAGTTCTCCAGAGAACGTGTTGATGGACGACGCACATCCTGGGGGTCGCGCGGAGAAGGTTGAGAATGTTGGTGGAGAAATCCGCGTCACAGTGATGCAACCACACGCGTTCTTCGAGACGGTTGCTGGCGGATTGAAGCGTGAACGGCCCCAAGTACTGAGACAAACCCTCACGTCCTTCAATGTTGACACATGACCATCACTCTTCAACTGTACGGTATCCGATACCGCAGGCGAAAGTATCTGATACCAAAGGGATGACGGTCGCCACGGCTTCTCCCGTGATGATGCCTCGCGTCAGCCTACTAATCTGGCAGACTCACATCGTCGGTGGGTGAACGACTCATAACCGCCTGCCTGGCCCAATCATCGCCTGCCGCACGTGTGATGGAGAGAGACAAGCCACCGCCCCCAGTCTCTTCCCCACGAAGGCGACGGACCTCTCCATCATCGGCGTTGCGTGAGGCTCCCGCGTCGCGCCAGACCAGAACACAACATACACAGATCCCGCGCGCCGCGATGAATGACTGGCCGCACGAACAGCACTCGCCGGGCTTCGGCCACGGGCCGTACAGTATGGAGCTACCGCCGCCCATGCCCATGGGCGTGGGCGCGTCCCACGCGCTCGACCACGACGCGCTGCTCGAAGCGCTCGTGTTCATGGACGACCTCGATCTCGACGCGAACGACCTCGCCGCGATCAAGCACGAGCCGCCGCCGCCCCCACCGCCGATGGGTGTGGCGATGGGTCCGTTCACAGGAGAACTCGCGACGTTCGGCGTGATCCCCGCCGAGGCGTACGCGCCCGGTATGTTTGTACAGAGCGCGGATCCAGTAGCATGTCCCAGCTTAGTCGGCGTTGCACAGGATGACAAGGAAAGCGCAACAGCATCGCTGTCGCCGTCGCCGTCTCCGTCGCCGAGTTCACCGCCAGCGTCCGTGACCTCGTCGATGTCGCCGCCCGTGTCGCCGTCGGCCAAGCCCAAGGGCGTGGTCAACCGCAGCCGCAACCGTCGGCGTGAAGAGCTCCACTACCTGCGCGGCCTCGTCGGAGAGCTCGAAGATCGCCTCACGACGCTCCGCAAGCGAGCCGACGAACAGCAAGAGCAGGAGCAAAGCAATCTGACTGACGAGGGCGCGACACCAGCTGATGACCCCGTGCTCACGGCTGTGTGGGAAGACCTCGCGACGCGCCAGTACGCGCAGCGCCAGCGCGCCGAGGTCGAGAACAACAAACTTCGACGCATGCTTGAGGACCAGATCCAGGTCGGCAAGTCGCTCGAGCGGCTGCTCAAGCGGCGCAACAACGCTGACGACATCGACGTACACCTGCACGGCAAGCGTCCGCGGCGCTCGAGTGTGTCGTCGGCGTGGAACAACACAGCGGTCTTTGACGAGCTGGTCGCGACGCTGCCGGGCATGTACGACGAGGTTGTCTCTGTGTACAGCAAACTCATCTTTGAGCGCAACTCGCCGAACTTTCGCGACATTACCGTCCGTAACGATACGGACATGGGGGTCATGCTCGAAATCACCGAGGCCCGCGTCTTCCCGTTCGACTATGATCTCACAAAGCAAGAGTTCTGGACGTTGTTTTTGAACCCGACCGAGAACGAACGCTTTCATTACCACGACACGGACTGCGGTGAGGACGTGCTCAAGGTGCAGTTTGGTGTGACCGTCCAGTTTGGGCGCTCGCAGGGAGAGTTTAACATGAAGATCGTGTCAAGGCGGTTCGTCGAGGCGACCCGCACGGTCGTGGTCTGGGCCGGGTTGTGCGATCCAACGGAGATCTCGGAGACCAACATGGACGGCATCTACATGCGGCACCGCGGCTGGAACATCATCGAACCGCTCACGTCGTCGACCGAGGGAGGTGGAACCGCGGGCTCAGGCACGCGGATCACGTCTTACTGGTACGCTTTGCCTGAGGCTTTTGAAGACGTGCCAGACCAGAAACGCAAGGTGGGCACACTCACCAACTTCATGCTGAGTACGGCCGACATGCAGATCAACGCGCGCCAGCAGCAGCTCGAGAACCGGCTCGTCGAGCTCTCCCGTGGGCGGTGACGATGGTGGTCCAACGAAACAATACACTTGAGATGCCCCACACTGATGCACTAGGAGCCTTCCTTCGCAAGGCCGGTGACGTGGCCGGCAGCGCGTTCTTGATTTCTCGATCGGCGATAGTTCCGAGCCAAAGGGTACGCTCTTCCTGGGTCGTCCACGGAAAACACAGCTGCCGCCCTACGTAGTCCTGGTCGTCGGACAACGTTGCCTGGTGTAATCGACATTTGATCTCCACATCTCAACCGAGGTGGACAGTGTCCACCGACCTCAGGTGCAGGCTGGTGGGCTCGGAACACCCTGCCGTATGCACATCGACGGTGTTTGTGGGCTTGACGAGGGCTGTAAATCATTTAGGATCTTCGAAAAGTGCGATAGTTCGTCCCCAGAAGCCTGGAAGGCCAGTGGCGATGGACACTACGTAGAGAGACAAGTCCTCGGGTGGCCAACACCAACGCGCTCGCCACGGTGGCTCTGAACTGCTTGCCAAGCCCTCATGGTGGAGGATTCGTACACCAATCCGGAGCGTGCACGAGCGGAAGCCCTCAATCACACCGAGTGGATTGAGATCACAGCCACCCGTTCGGACAGACACGCCTCGGAGCAGCTAGCTACCGGTAGCTACCTGTACGGTAGCTACCGCCACCCACGTCCCCGTCAATCCCCCAAGTTGTCCAACCGTTATGTTCCCCATCGTCTAAAGTGCACCTCCGAAATCATTCGGCACCCACGTGACTCAGGTCCTGCAGGCATGTCCCCGGAACGAGACACCCCTCACACAGCAAAGCATGTCAGCGGGAAGGGAGGTGTTGACGGAGAGAGTGCTGGTCGTCCGTCATCGCAAACAAGAACTCATGTTTAGAGCCTGGTCCGGATGAGCTGTAAACACTGAGTTCTGCCACCGTGGCACAACCACGAGCCATTCACCAGCATCTGGAAAGCAGCCACTTGGGAGCCACTCGAGCGCGGGTCTCACCGATCGCCGCATTGCAACAAGATCGGTGTCCTCCGGCGCGCGCTCGAGCCACGTGTCGTGGCTTGAGCTGGACCCATCTCGGCGACCCGGAGCACTTTGACCATCACGTGATGTTCCGGCACCGACACGAGATTTATACGATCCATCGGCCGTGTCCCAGCGTGCTCACTTGCGAATACCGATGGTACGTGACCGTTCGAAGCACAAGTGAGATGGCTTCACCTCTCTCGCTCAGTTCGATTCTCCAGCTATGTGGGTCGATGGATTTGCCACCGATTGGCGCTACGTCAGTACGAGATCCTCGCAATTCTTCACACGACCTACAGACCACACCATGGATAACTTTGCACTGCAGGAAGACGTCGTCCTCGCTGCCGCGCTGGAATTCATCGACAGCTTTGACAGCGATAGCGACACGAAGACGCCTCCCACGGCGGCGGCATCGCCGCGAGGAGCCGCCTTGAAGCGGCCGCGCACGACGTCAGGGCAGCGCGCCCGCGCCGAGATCCAGCGGCTACGTGGAGTGGTTGCCGAGTTGGAAGGACACGTGCGGCATATCAAGCAGCGAGTCTACAGTGCTGACAGCGGGGCTCTGATGGACGCGTCGGAGGTCCGTGAGTGGGAGCTGCTCGTAGCCCGCGAGCGCCGCGAGCGGCAGCAAGCCCAGAGCACGAACGTGCAGCTCCGCGAGCTGGTGATCAAGCAGATGCTGGTCGTGCGCAAGCTCGAGAAGCTCGTCCACCGCGGGCGCGGCGTCCAGGAGAACAGCAGCATCGCGCGGCAGATGATCGCCGAGCAGGACGAGGACGGAACTGCCGAGCGAAACGACCCCCACGCTCGACAAACCGAAGCGAGCCCGTTCGCGCCTACTAATTGGCTTGGTTAGATGAGCAACTACGCTAATGAACACTCCTCCCAATTGAACTCGTCCGGTGTCCTGGACGCAATGAAGCTGATTCCGCTAGACCGAAGATCTGCCGTGCTGTTGTGTTGAGTCTGGAACAGACGGCATGAGGAATCGACAGCGTGATCCCGTGTGACTCTGACTCTCCTCCATCCGGAAAGACATGGGTACACTGACGTTACGGTACCTACCGTATACAGTCTCATCCTGTGGTCCCACGGGGAGGAGCAGGCAGCCACGCTGGCTGGCGCTTTCTGACCCGCTCTATGCACGCCATTCCAGCATGGGTTCACCACCGTCAAGTCGCGTAGCGTCTCACTCGCTCAACGCTCCCTGCCGCGTTCCCACGTCCAGAAGCTGTTCTAACCATCAAGTACAAGAGTGTGACAATGGGGGAAGCCTTCCCGCTTCCCTCCTCGCCGCCGTACGCACACCAGGACCGAAATTTTCGACTGCGCGTGTCCAGGCTGGCCTCGGAGGCGCAGTGTACAGTACCAGTCGATGGACACGCACTCTAGGCAGCTCGGAATGCTGGTGAGCGCGGTAATCCCCGCACGCTGTTCTCAAATGATTCAAATTTTGATCGAGCGTCTCGGCGTCATAATACGATCCAAATACACTGCCCTCGGTCCCTTAGCGTCCATGACAGACCTGGACCTCCACGAGGACGTCGTCCGCGCGGTGCTCGACTTTATCGACGAGTACGACAGCGAAGTTCAGCTCTCCGTACCATCGCGTGCGGACGAAACGGTACCGTCGACGCCGCAGCCGCGGCGGCATTCAGGCCAGCGCGCGCGCGACGAGATCCGGCGACTCCGCGCTGCGGTAGCGGAGCTCGAGGCCCACAGGGAGAAACTCGCGCACAACGTGCCGTTCACCGACACCGATGGCGACGCCCACGGAACGAGCTCGTGGAAACGCATCGCGCTGAGCCGCAAGCTTGAGCGCTTCCGCGCGCAGACCGAGAACGCTCGCCTGCGGCGGCTCGTCGGCGAGAAGCAGCAGCTCGCGAGGAAACTGGAGAAGAAACTCACGCGCCCGCGGCGGCGGCCACGCGACAAGCCGTCCAACATCCCCACTCCACCTCTCGGCGAGGAGGACTGGAGATCGACGTGGCCTTCGGAGCCTGGCCGCTTGGGCGTACCTGCATTTATTACCTAGTTCGTTGACAAACGTACCACACGCAAATACACAGGCTGTGAATGGTCCTCATTCCGCCGCTGCCATACTGGAGAGAGTGCCCATCGACTCTGTCCAGTCCCACGCCATGATGGCGGGCGACCCACACGACCAGGAGGATACGTGAGCTTTCCTAAGCCGTGCTCACGATCAGGAGAGGCCTAGCCTGGGTCTGTACAGATTCCTAACAAACCACCACAATGAACACGGCGCGCTATATTGGTCCAACGGTCTATGAGCACCATCCCGTTGGGAAGCGACGCACCACCTCGCCAGTGTGGTGGACACGCGGCAGTGTAGCCAACATACGAGCCAGACTGGTACAGCGCGCAATCATTCTCTACGCTCAACAACTTGCTGTCGGAATGTTGGTGGTCGGCTGGTGTCTCTGGAGTCGCACGGCAGTGGGTTGAGCGCACCCGTTAGGCATCCTGCAGCGGATCCACCTGTGCCGGACACGCACGGGGCCGTCCGAGTGCCTTAGCGCTCCTCCGTGCAATAATAAGGAGCTATAATAATACCATTGCTCCTCCACGTCCGTGTTCGTGCAACGCTCGAAGAAAGCGACGAAACTCTTCACCACTCCAGTGGGGCGCTCCGTCCCATTTGCCCCAGCCGGCAGTTCAGTACGCAGAGTCAGGACACCAACGCTCCGACGCAACGCTGAGTCGCACGGGTGACAGTGCCACCCACCGCGAGCCTGCTCCGTCCTGATGACCATACTGCCGGTCGCTGGGCTCGGATCACGCTTCCCTGGCGCTCGCGTTGAGATGGCATTAATGATTCCCGTCTCGCTATCGCTGCGTGAAGGACCCCTCCGTCTGTCCACGACAACACCAGCACCGCTAGGGCTCTGAGAGGAGGCGCCGCCGCCATGTCGCTGGGACCCGTGAGTTGTTGCGACGGACGTTTCCGGCAGGTCCCCGTGGGATCGCCGCATTCTGAAATGTGCTCCATCAGCGACATCACCCCGACAGGCGTCACCACCACCAACTACTTCTACTACCACACCACCACCATGGACTCCTCCGACTCGGACGACGACGTGCTCCAGGCAGTGCTCGAGTTCGTCGAGTCCTTTGACAGCGGCAACCACCAGCACCACCAGATCCTCCACCACACGCCGGCAAAGGCCACGGCAACGCCCGAGCGGCCCCAGGCGCGCAAGCGGCATTCCTCCGAGCGCATTCGGAGCGAGATCGAGGCGCTGCGCGAGCTCTCTGTGCAGCTTCAAGACCGGCTCGCGCACTTGAAGTTTGAGCACGTGGCGCGCGCGAACGCCTCGCGACGAGAGCAGAGCGTGCTCAGCGGCTGGGAGATCGAGGCGCTGCACCAGGAGCAGCAGCGGCTCCAGGCCGAGATGGAGAACCTCCAGCTCAAGGGGGTTGTCGAGGCGCAGGCGAAAGTGGCGCGGCGACTGGAAGTGCTCTTCGAACGGCGCGTGCGCCACGAGGGACTCGATCAAGCGATGGCGTGGGGGGCGGACAACCAAAGTGAAAGTCCCTGGAGAGACGCCGAAATGCGTTTTACGCCAGCGGCAATGATGACGGAGCCGCCGTCGGCGAGCCACTCGGAGCGTGCCACGCAAATTGTAGACGACAGCAGCACCACAACACACAACTAATCCACGGCGTTACCACCAGAGCCAATACCCCTACTAATCACATCGTAAACATTTCATTGCACTCGCCGCGTGAGACTGTGCCCATGGCGAACACGCAATACAGCGACCCTTGGCTTCCAGGGAAGCTGCGAGCCAGACAACGAAAGAACGAACGACAGCACGGATTGCCACGAGCGACTCGGTGCGAATCACCATCACTCTCGCTGGCCCCAGCGTGGCGACAGAAGACAGCATCGCCATATCGCTCGTTCTGGGATTCTTGCTCCTTTCTCTCTGCGCCTCCCGTCTAGTCGCCATGGAGATCGTCTCCGACGACGAGGTCTTCCGGGCCGCGCTCGCGTTTGTCGACGCGTTTGCCGCCGAAAATGGCTATGGCGCTGCCAAGCCTCCGCCAACGTCCTCCTCCCGCGAGCCGTCGCCATCCAAACGACTCCGAGAGGAGCTCCTTGCGCTGCGTGGGGAGGCGGAGGCGCTAGAACGACAGTTGATATCACTCCAGAGCGACGTCCGGCCCAGAGCAAAGACCTCGATCGTGCTGTCGGCGTGTGAGGCGCTGGCGTCGCGCCAGAAAAAGCGGCGGCGCCAGGCCGAGCACGAGAATGAGGAACTTCGCACGCTTCTAAGGGAGCAGACTCACGCGGCGAGACGGCTCGAGAAGTTGATCCGGAGGCGTTGCTGGGAAAAGGTAGGATATCGACGCGTATGCGATCGAGCAAATTTGTGTTTCGTTGGTATTGAAATGAGCTGACGTTGTACAGACAAGGCTCCCGCGCTCTGTCCATGAGGGCTTCACCGCCGTTACCACGATGCCCCTGCGCCGCGCGTCATCACAGAGTCACGACGAGCTGGTGAGCCAAGTACACTCCATGTAC
>JAADWV010000873.1:0-11259 GCA_023336295.1 Pythium folliculosum
CCTCACGAGTTTGCAACAACATTCCATCTCGCTCTGAACCCGCAACTCTAGGCTTCTGTCAAGCCAGTAAATCAGTGTGTCTTCTCACCCAATTCTATAAGTATTGGGTGATCCAATATCACAACCTACTGATATAGCTTGTTTAATAATAAAGACCCAGGATTAGTAAGACATCATTCACTGTACTATCCATGTGGGTGCTCTATTCGGGGAGCTCAAATTTCTTTGTGTCCCCTTTCGGAGGGTGCTCAAACGGGCGAACCTTTATTTGGGTAGGGTGCTCAATTTGGGTAAATACGTTGTTTGTGTGGGTTTAGACTCAGGATTCCAACTCACTCGCCCGCTCGCTCAGCGAGCGAGTCGCTGGTCTGACTAGGAGCTGGGCCGCCGGCTGGGCGGCCCAGCCCAGTGGGCGTGCTCGAGGGAAAAATCCAGAGCGGCTTGTCTCTGGAATCCAAAGAAGGAAAACGAGCGTTTTGTGCTGGAAGGGTGTTTGTTTGCGCGGGAAGCGACTGGCTCCACTCTCCCCCCAGTTGAAATCACACACCGCCTCGAGAGAGTCACGATAGCCGGCGACGCTGGACGCTGGATGCTGGATGCTGAACGCCACTCCGCCTCCTAAACAGCAAAGCCCATGGAACACAACGGCACCACCGACGCGGTGGCGCGAATGGCGACGCTGGACGACGACGTGCGCACGCTCGCGGCGCTCGTGGAAAAGCTGGAGGCGTGTCGACGCTCGCCCGCCAGCGGCGACGCGGCGCGAAACGGCCTTATTCATGCGACTGTGCGCGGCGGCGACGAGCACGACGGAAACGCGTTCACGCGGCGCGAACAGAACCTTCTGACGCGCGCACGCGAGCACCTGGCTGCGGTTACGGCGGGGCGCGAGTGGGCGAGGCCCCGTGGGTTACACGAGGTCCACTCCCCCGGCGGGACTGCCGCTGTGAACGGCGCTAAAGACGACTGGGCCGACTGCCGTGTGAGGCTGCAGAGCGAGATGAGCGGCTTCGACACGGCGACGCCGGCGCCGCTGTCGCCGCCGACCGAGAGCGTGCTAACGGGCGTGCTGCGGCGCGAGAACGCGAGCCTCATCGCCAAGATCCGGCGGCTCGAGGAGGAGGCCAAGCGATTCGATGACAAGACGGCGTGGGGCGAGGAACACTTTGTGCGACGGGTGAAGGCCCTGGAGATCCAGTGTGCGGAAGCCATCGCCGAGAAGGCTCGTCTCGAGACGCAGTGTGTTGAGATCATGACCGAGAAGCGCCGCCTCGAGGCCGAGCGCGATGACGCCATCGCCGCGAAGCGTCTTGTCGAGGCGGAGTGTGCCCACATCACCGTGGAGAAGGATCACTTGGCGACCAAGTGCACTGATATCATGGCCGAGAAGCGCCGTCTTGAGGCCGAACGAGACGAAGTCATCGCCGCGAAGCGGCTTCTCGAGACGGAGTCTGCCAGCACAAACACTGAGAAAGATCGCCTGGCGATCCAGTACGCTGATGCCATCACTGAGAAGCGCCGTCTCGAGGTCGAGCGTGATGAAGCCGTCGCTGCGAAGCGGCTACTTGAGATTGAGTGCGCCAGTATCACGACGGAGAAGAATCACCTCGAGGCTCATTACACCGATGCCATCACCGAGAAGCACCGCATCGAGATCGAGCGTGATGAAGCTGTTGTGGCGAGGAGCAGCCTGCAGATCAACTATGCAGCTGCCGTCGAAGAGAAGACTCGCCTTGGCGTGCAGTACGCAGAAGCCGTGGCGGAGAAGACTCGTCTGGAGGCCGAGTGCGCTGAGGCAGTCGCTGAGAAGGATCGCATCGAGACCCAATGTGCTCAGGCTGTCGCCGAGAACGACCAGCTCAAGCGCCAGCATGCTGATACTTTCGCCAACCAAGGTCTCCTGAAGACGCACAACGCACAGTCTATCGCCGAGAAGGCTCGTCTCGAGGCAGCTTGTGTGGAAGCGACGACGGAGAAGAACCGCCTGGAGCGTGAGATCGCGGATGCGGTCGCCGCAAAGGAACGCCTGACAGTTGAATTTACAGAGGTTGTCTCTGATAACAATCGTTTGGAGCGTCAGCTTGCAGACGAAATTGCCGAGAAAGAGCACGTGGTGCTCGAGTGTGCGACAGAGCGAGCTGTAGCCGACGAGCTCCGGGCAACGATCGCGTACTTGCAGTCGCAACTCAACGACGCGGAGCGCGTTCTGTGTGAGGCGAAGGAGGCGGCGGCTGCGATGGAGACACAACTGACTCGTGTTAAGCGGAGCGACACCATGGAAACGAGCGGCACGGACAGCGACGACAGCGAGGCGCCGTCGCGCCTCTCGCTGCGAGTCCTCGCTCTGAAGGACGAGGGTGAGCTGCGACCGGAGATCGACGCCGAAAGCGCGAGGACTGGGCGATTGCGCACACGCAGTGGCGATAGCTTTGCTTCCCACGGCAGCGACGCCTCGTCGGCACGACGGCGGTCCGCTGTGCGGGGCCGCATCAGCATGTGCTCCAGCACCGACAGCCGCAAGTCCCAGCCCAGCAACCCGTTCGACCCAGCGCATCCGTGCTCTCGGTCGCGGTGCGCGCAGCTGAACCAGCTCGCGTCGCCGTCCAAGAGCGAGACCTTCCGACACCCTCGCCGCGCGAGCTTCCAGGTCGGTTCACCGGCGCCGTCGTGCGCCTCCATCGACGATGCCAGCGAGACGCCCGGACGAAGCCGACCGAGCAGCGCCAGAGTGTCGTCCCACCAGCCGAACGAACCCCGCCCGCGGTGGCGGTGGTGAGTTCTTTCATTATGAGCCGCATACCATGTACACCGTTTGATACTCCAGTAGTAATCCAGAGCCCGAGTCCCCTCACGTTTATTATGCGTCAGGGACAACACTCTCTGTCTCATCGCGAGTCCACGGGGCGGCTGCGCGCTTTGCTGGATTACGCATTGTCGTCACAGGATGGCCTAATACTGCAGTCTACGGACCGCTCTCCGGCCGACCTGGGCGAGACAGCGCACAGCGACTCCAACGGAGCGCCGTCCATTTCCACCCAACAAGGAACTTACGTCGGACAATCTGTCTCACAGGATTACGCTTGTGGCTCCTTCAACCTTCGCGACCATCATTCAGCCATCAAAACACCTATAAACCCACGTTTGTGAGCAAACCAACTATTTGGGTAGATGGGAAAACACACCAACATGGAGGATACTCTGGCTGGGTTATTCGAACGCGAACTCATTTTCTCGTGTGTTTTTGGGTATTCAATCAGGCGCTTGTTCAGCCTTCAAGGGAAGTCGTCTGCGTCCCATACGCCTGTATGCGATGCTCACTCCGTGTTGGCGCCGTCCAAAGGCGTTTGGTATTGAAGTTCTTACCCGCAGGCGTCGTAATCAGCGACGCGAAGGTGTCGGACGGACCGCCGGTATCTAGAAGTTGGTTCACGTCGCGTGTGAGAGAGAAGGGACGACACTCCGCACAGCCGACCGACCTCCACAAATCCGGAACCATGGCGAACAATGGTGTCGACGCGCCGGCGCCAGATTTGGATCCGAGCCGCGACCGCGTGTACACCACCATGGGAACCACACTCTCGGCCTATGAGACCACTACAACAGCGCCGACGACATCGGTCTGGTCGCTGGATGACCTCCATGAAGAGCTGCTCGCGACGATTGTGCGCTTCCTGCCGCCGCGCGACGTCGAGGCGCTCACGGTCGCGTCCAAGATCGTCGCGCGGGAGGTGCTGCCGCGGTTCCCGATCTGGAAGGAGCTGTTCTGCTACCGCTGGAACATGTGGAACTACGCGCTGGAGAAAGACGCCGATCGAGACGTCGTGGCGCTCGAGATTGACGAGCGGCTTCGCGCACTTGTGCCACGGTGAGTGGGTAAATTTGCGAGTGTGATGCGCGGAGACGCCGCGCTTTGCAAAGACACGCACATTTTGCTAGGGGGCGGTTGCGCGGCTTTACTGACGAGAGGATGGACAATGATGCTGTGTAGTGGAGTCTCCGAGAGTCGCTTGTACCAGTTGCTGACCCACGCCGTGACGCCAGTGCCGTCGTTTGCCGATGTTCGACAAACCGAGCGTGGGCGCTACTTTTCACACACCGATCATGCGTACGTAGCCATCCAGGCGGTTGGTGACTCGATGGGTTTGAACCGCTAACTTTTCCTATCCGCAGCGTCGAGGCGGTTGGAGACCCGATCCGGCGCCGCACGGTCGACATCGCTTACACGGGGCGTATGCTGGGCGGCGACCGGTGCGTGCGCGCGAACGCTCCGTTTGTGCCCACATTCCGCGTCGCGGTGTACGCGATCGCGAACGAACACAAGCGGAAGATCTACCGCGTGGGGCTCGCGACCAGCGCTTACTTTGAGATTTCGATCCGCCCGAACCCAAACAGTCGAGGCCGCATGGGGCGACTGCAACAGTTGTGGCGCCACATTGATAGCGACGTGACCGCAATTGGTCTCGCAACCGCTTCCTTTGCGCTGATCGACAAACAGCCCGGCTGGGATGCCCACTCGATTGGCTACCACGGCGACGACGGCCATTTCTTCCATCGGAACAATCGGGTACGTGATCTGAAAGATTTTCAATAACTTGCAACGTCACTGTGCGCATGCTGACGTTGCAACATGAGTAGGGACGGCGATTTGCCAAGCCCTTCGGGACCGGTGACACAGTCGGCTGCGGCCTACATCGAAATCTACAATCTGGACGGTCGTTTGTGTACTTCACAAACAACGGCGAGGTCGTCCGCCGTAAGTATTGCCCCTCACTGAAGTCTCCGCCAGCAGGTGGACGAAGAATGATGAATGTGACGGACTGACGACGACGTATTGCGTGCTTCAGACGGTGACGTGGGCTTTGAATGCGAGCACGCTTCTTGGTACCCGGTGGTGGGGCTCGACTCGCACGATATCATTCACTTCAACTTTGGTCAAGAGCCTTTTGTGTGCACGGGGGCTGTCGGTACGCGAGTCGTACTCACCACGTGACACTTGGGCTTCGGACGCTGACCACGTTTTCTACCTGACTTCTTTATTGCTCACAGACGCGCTGTTCGAAGCGTGTACTGGCCAGTATGACATCTTAACGAGCCACTTGTCCTGGTACAACATCAGCGAGTCGGATGCCGAGACTAGTGGCGGCGAGTCGACAAGCGAGTCCGACGACTCGATGTCGGACGATGCATCGCAGGATTCGGACTTTGAAATGGGCTACGACCGACTGTCCGACATGTCGGAGCTCGTGATGTACATGAATCAGTTCCTGGACGAACACGGTGATGGTGATGCCGACGAAGACCAAGTCGAGGAACAGGTCGATTCTCAAGCGAACGAAGAAATGTAGGCAGGTTCCGATGGACCCGCAATTTTGCAGCACGCAAGCGAAGACAAGATGATAAAACTACAAAGCGCAGCTTTGTAGTATTGAGTAAAAACAAAAGTAAAAAAAACAAACAAGCTGCTGCTGCCACTGGCCCTCCCATCATCATACGCGTTATCACTTCAAGTTCGCGATCTGCTCCTTCACGGCCTCCACGATCGGCCCCACATTCTCGAAGCCCAGCTTGTGGGTCTCGCAGAACGCGCGCGCGAGTTGCTCCGGGTCGTCGTTGACGTACACGTCGAACGGTTCGTTCTTGCCGTTGATCATGATGTCCAGCGACAGCAGGAAATCGCTTGGCGAGCGCGGCGGCATTGGCTGCGCCACCGGTTCCTGCGGTACTGCGACGGGCTCTGGCTGTGTGGCTTCCACTGGTGCCGGCTCGATCGGCTCTTCTGGCTGTGGCTCCGTCTGGGTCTGCTGCTGCTGCTGCTGCTGCTTCTGCGCGATGAGGTTGAGGAGCGTCTTCTCGAGCAGGTTCTTGCACTCGAGGAGCTGGTCGCCGTCAAACTGCATGCCCATCTCGGCGCGGATGATCTCGTACTTTTCTACGCAGAACGTGTTTGCAGTCGTCGCCGGCTGCTCGCCCTTGAAGTAGAGCAGGTCGAACACGCGCCCGCCGAGCGTCACAGGCAGCTGCACGTACGGCTCCACGGCGGGCGGTTGCTGCTGCTGCTGCTCCAGTGCCTCCTGCGACTGCTCCATGGGCGGCGCCGGCAGCTGCTGGCGAATCGCATCGGCGAGCTGCGCGACGTTCTGCGTGAACATGGGGCCTTCCTGCATGCCGATCTGCGTGAGGAACACTTCGACCGTGCGCTCCACGCTGTCGCCCTCAAAGTACTCGAGCGTCGCGGCCTGGTTGTTGCCAAGATCGATCGGCAGCCGCACGAGTGGCTGGCGCTGCTGCTGTTGCTGCGCGGCAGCGGCCACGCGTGCGGCCTCCTCGGCTTCGGCTTGCGCGCGCGCGGCCGCCTCCTGCGCGAGTTCCACGATGCGGTTGTCGATGATGGCCACGAGCTGCGACAGCATGTTCTCGGCGTTGGGGGAAGTCGCGAGCCCGTTGTCGTTGACGTACCGCACGGCGCTCTCGCGCGACGTGTAGCCCTCGTAGTGTACCAGCACGGTCGCGCGCTCGTTGGCTGTGAGCGGTAGCGAGAAGAGTTCCCTCGTGGGCGCCGGTGGCGTCGCGGGCTGGGCGGGTGGCGTGGACGGCTGCTCTGCCGTGCGCATTTCGGCGATGCGCTGGTTGATGGCGTTCGCGATCTGCGGCGCGAGCTGCTCGATGTACGCGGCGTCCGTGATACCCACGCCGCGGAACGTCTCGCGCGCCTCCTCCATGGGGTCGCCGTTCTCAAAGTGGCGCGCCGTGGCCTCGCGGCCGTCGATCGAGAGCGAGAACGAGAAGAGCTCTTTCCGCGCCGGCTGGAGCTGCTCGAGCTTGGCCAGCACGATGTCCACGACCTGCGGGAACAGCTCGCGCATCGCGCCCATGGTGAAGTCGCCGTCGTAGAGGAAGCGCTCCACGGCCGTCTCGACGGTCTCACCCTCGAACTTCTTGAACTCGCGGGTGACCTGGTTGATCGTGAGCGGCATGGAGAGCTGCACGACGGGTGTCGGCGGCGCGGGTGCTGGTGCGGCCGCCGTCGCGGTCTCGGTGGCCTGCATCTCGGCGATGCGGCCGCGCAGCATGCCCGAGAGCTGGTCCACGACCGCGCGGACGCGCGTCGCGTCGCTGTTGGCGAGCAGCCCGTGGTTGCGCGCGAAGCTCACGGCCGCGTCCTCGATGCTCTCGCCGCGCAGCAGCTGCAGGTCCTTAAAGCTGCCGTCGACCTGGATGGGCATCGTGATGAGCACGTCGCCGCCGCCGGTGGTGCCGGACGACCCGGCAGCGTTCTGAGCCACCGCCGACGCGACCAGCGCTGCGCAGAGCAGCGCGTAGGACGAGGCCTTCGTCCACATGATGCGGTGGGGGATAGGGAGCGAGGGAGAATGGAATAGAGATAGAGACGACGCGGGGAGGAGCCTTCGCCGAGCCGAGTGTGCAGCGCGGAGAAGAATTGCGGGACTGACAAGCGATCGCGGGCGCAAGCGGCGACTCGTGCGGCCCCCCGCCCCACAACAACACGGAACCGGTCCGCCCGCCCAGCCAGCGGATCTTTGTCTGGTGTCCTTCCACGAAAAATCGAAAGATACACCAACACCCCCTGAATGAGCATCATATCATATTCTGAGATGGAGTAAGTTGCTGTAAAAGGGTAAAAGAGAGTGATGGTCGTGTCGGTTCACAGTACCTGGCGTGACGTTTGGTGGGCATGATTTTGTGCTCCGCCAAGCACGACTCGACCACGATGGCGATGGATTGATACCCGACCGGCAGACACAAAAGAATACGCGTGAGCATATTCCACGGAACAGAATGGTATAGTACGGTAATGGGTCCGTGCCTGTACCAAGCCGACTGCTGTGCCGCCTCCCTTCGTGTACCGCTCCGACACAGTCCCTGGTCATGATCGTCAATGTATCCCTTTGCTCTATATATGGTGAGGGACCGCACATCCCAGGTTGTCTGTCAATCTCTTGGAGTGATGCGGATCGCACGCATGTCACGCGGCGGTCTCTTTCAACTGCAAGGCTGGTATCCGTTGCGTGAGCAGCTCCCCCTCTACAGTGACAGGCTCCGTGGTGGCCACAGTGGAATCGCGCGATCCGTGGAATCATGGAAGCCGCGCGAAGTCCGCCGACGGCGCCGTCTGCACGGCGCGTGGGCGTGGTGCTCGCGGGCGTGGGCGGCGTGGGTGAGGCCTTCGTGCGCATTCTTGAGCAGCGTTTCTGCACAGCGGAGGTGCTCGTGCATCTCGTAGCGATCGGCGACTCCAAGGGCTTTGTCGCTGCTTCAGGTGGCCAGCACGCGCTGGGATGGAGCGATGTTGCGGCGATTATCGACCACAAGAAGCGCGGTCATGCGATCCCAACGTGGGCGCGTGACGCGGGTGCAAAGGCTGTATGTGCGCTGGACGGGCTGGTCGCGGTACTGCGCCATTTCCACACACAGCGCACACTGGACGACTACGTCGTCGTGGACTGCACGTCGTCCCGAGTCATCGCGCCAGCGCTGATCCAAGCGAAGGAGTTGGGCTTTGCAGTCATCATGGCCAACAAACTGCCAGTGGCGGGACCGTTTGAGCAGTATCAGCAGCTCACACACGGAGGAAACAGCCGCGTGCGATACGAGGCGACGGTCGGCGCCGGTGTGCCCGTGGTCAACATCGTACAGCGCATCGTGGCATCAAGGGACTCCATCAAGAGGATCCAGGGCGGTCTGAGTGGCACGATGACCTACATTCTATCTGCAATGAGCCGGTGAGATTTGGTGACGCATGGATGGATCCCCGAGGTGGATGATTGACATGGTATGAATATGAACTATTATAGCGGGGCGTCCTTCAGCACAGGACTCAAGGAAGTGCACGCGCTGGGCATCACGGAGAACGACCCGCGAGAAGACCTATCGGTACGAACTCTACGATGATCCTGAAGCTGCAACTCAATAGCTCACGGATGATCGATGTGTTCAGGGAGCCGACGTTGCGCGCAAGATGGTGATCCTCGCACGTGAGATCGGCATCGTCGCCGACACGTCCGACGTCGAGATCATACCGCTGCTACCAAAGGAGGCGTTCGAGCTGCCTGTGGGCGAGTTCATGCAATCGCTCCATGTGTATGACGACGGTGCGTGCTCCGAGTCTATCTCGCAAAACCCATTGGTGATCACTGGACTAACCCTGTAATGTCATGTTTGTAGTCTTCAATGCGCGATGGGAAGCTGCATCTCGTGAAGGCTGCGCGCTTGCTTACGTCGGTACCGTCCGCGCCGATGGACGGATTCGTGTCGGTCTCGAGCACGTTCCACCCACCAGTCTATTTGCCACCGCATCCAGTGAGTTTCTTCGGCGCTTTTTTGTCGTGCTGAGCGACAACTAACTGGGCTATTTCTCCACCATATAGGCACTGAGTGCGTCGTCTCTATCAGCAGCGAATGGTTCCCGGAGCCGCTCATGGTACGCGGCACGGGCGCCGGCGCCGCCTCCACTGCCGCCGCCGTCGCCGGTGACCTCGCCGCCATTCTCCACGCATGAAAGGCAAGTGTATCCGTACTTCGAAGTACTTTTATCCGAATCTCCCGTCCCAGCTTCAACCACTAGCTGCACTCCGAATACCCTCAAAAGTACGAACTCCAGTTCAGTGACACACTTGAATTTTCAAACACCAGGGACCATCACTCTTGTGCCTCCCCCAGCCCTCGGGCTGCTCTGTCGTGCACGCGTGAAGCGCATTTCCATTCAAACTTCCGAAGCTCCGTGCCAAGCACCCGCAGGAGTCTCCCCCGACACCAACAAAACCAACAGCAAACCAAGATGACGACCCACGTGGAGAAGGCGCTTCCGGAGCCGTCGGCCGAGCCGCTCACGGCGCAGTCGCCGCCCGGCAAGAGCTCCCAGGGCGCCGAGATGCTCTCGCCCGTGTCCAAGCTCGAGCTCGCGCGCAAGTACGCGGCCGAGGAGCAGCAGCGCCGCGTGGAGAAGGCCTGCGAGCGCATGGTCGAGGTCAAGAAGGCGCAGATCGTCCAGGAGCTCGAGTTCGAGACGAGCGTCGAGACGCGCGTCGAGCAGCACGTGGCGGAGGGCGAGCTCAAGCAGCAGGGCGGCCGCTTGTCCTCGATCGCGATGCGGATCGTCAGCGCGTTCAAGACCACGACGCAGGAGACCAGCACGACGGCGGGGGAGGTGAGCTGGCGGACGGTCGAATGGCGAGGTAATAGGCGAGAGGAAGACGCTGATATTACGGTTTCGAATGCTGTAGGATGAAGGCGCCTCGCCGACCCGCAAGCTCCTGCAGTGCGTTTATTTACCTACTGCTTATGTGGCTCTGTAGTTACTAAGCTGATATGTGCCGTATTGTAGGGCGACGCGCAACAAGCTCAACGCGCTCGCGTCGAACGGTGAGGGCGATACCGACCTGCCTGCCACCAACTACCACTTGAAGCAGCTCGGCCTTGCGAACGAGAAGATCAACATCTACGCGCCCATCCAGGAGCAGCAGAACGAGATTCGCCGCCGCCGCGAGAGCGCGATTCGCTGCCAGGAGAAGTACATGCAGGAGAACGCCGAGTACCCTGGTGACGAAGGCTACAAGTCGGGCGAGGACTCAGACTTTGCGCTTGAGGAAGACGAGGACGTGGACGCCGACGCCGAAAGCGACAGCGATGACGATGATGACGACGACTCGGACGTGGAGATCGACGCGGAGGAAGTGCGTCAGCTGCTGGCAGACCAGTCGGAGTTTGCCCACAGCGTCAAGACGCTCAAGAAGCACGCGAAGCGGACAAAGAAGGCCAAGGCGTCCAAGTCCCTTGTGCCCACGAGCCCCATCTCGATTCTCGGTGCCTTCCTCGCGCTTCTCCTGGCGCTTGCGCTTGCGATCTTCTTCGCGGAGCAGCAGTCGGGCTTTTGCAGAGCGCTTGTGGCACAAACGCCACGCGCCGAAGGTATGTAGCCATGTGGAGCTTTGAGTGTCATTCTTGTCGCGATCTCACAATGGGTTCATTTTTTGCAGAGCCGCGCATCGTCACGTGCAACGTCGTGCTGCGGGTCGAGGCGTTCTTCCTCTCCATCCTGCGCGCACTGCCCTTCCAGTCTTCCGCGTAAGTTCGCGTCCAGTACTTTCTCATGGAGTCGAAGGGCCCAAGCGACGCGAGGTGGTCAAGGCCATGCTTCTCACTTGTTCGTCTCCCGTCTCCTTCCATTCATACGTAACCTCAGGTAGGATAGCACAGTGTAACCTTGTATAGATTTCCGGATTTGACTGCAACTCCCTATCG
>JAADWV010000874.1:0-11257 GCA_023336295.1 Pythium folliculosum
GAACAGCGCGAGGCGCCCGTCGTAGCTCGTGAGAGAGCTGAAGCCGCCGGGCGGAGGGCGCGTCGAACCCGTCGCGAAGTGGAGCAGCCGCCGCCGCTCGTCATTCGACATCTCCCGCACCACTCGCCAAAAGTTCTCGTAATATGGTAGCACGGACAGCGGCTGGCCTGTGTTGAATCTGCCTTGGTCCAGAAACGCGATCGTGTTGGCCTCCCAGTCGTCCACGTCGATCTAGTCCGAGCCACTGAGTAGCAGACCAAGCTCTTCGGCATCGAACGCGGCCAGAAAATCTGTCGACGTGACTTCGTACATGCCCGTGAGGAACGCAAAGAGCTGGCTCTGCACGCGCTCAAAGAGCAGATACTTGAGCTTGCGGTCGATGTAATCGAGCTTGTTGGCGTCTGTCACGTCGATCTCGCTGCGGCCTCGGACCAGCTCCACGACTTTAATCTTGCCGTCGGGCAGCTTCTCGGCGACCGTGAAGTCCAAGCTAAGTGCGTCGACGCCGTCGTTCGTGACCAGCCATTGGAGGCTCTTGAAAGCCTCAGCATCAAGGTATTCCAAGTCGTCAAAGCCCACAGTCTGCCCTCCTCTGGAACTTCCTGTGGAAATGCCGAGGCCACGATGATCATGGGAGGCACTCAAACCACATTCGAGCAACATGTTACTTCACTCTGATTGGCTACTGCGTTTCATCGAATTGCGTGTCTCTTGCAGATTTGCCTGTCGGGTGCCGCGAAGCTGAAGAGTTCATCAGGGTCATTCCGGTTGATGAAGAAATGAGACTGCGTGATTGGCTAAAGGAGATTTGGCCGCGTGTCCAAGCGCAATTTCATCAACTGCGAGAACCCCCACTGTAGTACAAGGTGTACAGTGAGTCCAACTCGGAGGGAGTGTGCTCACTCGGCAGACGGTCCAACACGCAGAAGGGAAGACCTGCCCGGAGGTCCCTCGCCCGTCCTCTTTCGGCATACAGTACCTCCCATGATGGGCCATCATGGGAGGTACTGTATGCCGAAGGAGGACCCGCCATTGATGGGAGGCGGGGAGTCCCATCGTGGCCTCGGCACTTCCACTGGAAGTTCCCTCGTCTGCCAAAGGACTCGCTCCTCTGAGGAGGGAGGGAGGGCAGAGGCTCTGCCCGCGCTGGAAGTTCCAGAGGAAGGCAGAAGAGGGCAGAGGAGGGAACGGGAGAAAGGCTGCATCCCACCCGCTCTTCCCTTCCTCTTCGCCAGCTTGCGCACTACTGTACTGGACTAGGAAGCGTGTGGCCCACAGGCAGTGCCGACAGTCCTCCTTCCCATTCCCTCCCTGGTCCCGCCCCCATCCGCCCCCCCCCTCCGGTCTTCTCCCACGAGGGACGTGGCTGACACCCTCATTGTGTTTTCGGAGACACCTCGAGTTGGCCTCGCGACCAGCAGAAGGCGAATTCCGTGCCTCTCCATCCATGGAGGACACGATGGCGTACGAGCTGTCAGCCGCATGGATGAAACAAGACGTTTCGGCTGTAGAGCGGCTGCTGCAGGACGAGCAAGTGCACGTGGACGTCAACTATGTCGGCTACTTTAGCGAGGTTGGAAACGACTGCTCTGTGGGCATCGTGTGCAGAGGAGCTGATTGCTGTGTGGATAGAACGACGACACACTACTGCTTCGCGCAGTTTCGGCCCGTGCGTTCCGCGTTGTCGAGCTGCTGCTCGCGAGAGGAGCCGATGTGAACTTGGAGAATGAGGTACGTCTCCAGCGATGAGAATATAATGAACGCGGACTAGTGGGCTAACTGACTCGTTATTTTGCTTGCTTGGTCATTAGAGGCTGATGACACCACTGCACGCTGCACTCTCCACACATGACCAACTCACGCTCCCACTGGTCAAGTTGCTTGTGGACCACGGCGCAGACGTGTGTGCGCTAGATCAGGTACGACGATATTGAAGCTGCCCCCAACATTGGTACGGCAATTGACGTGCAGCCGCTAGGAGAAAGAGGAGTCGCCGCTGCATCTAGCTGTGAAAATTGATAGGGTGGACATTGTTCGGCTGCTTCTCGATCACGATCCATCAGGTATCGACCAAGAGGACAAGGTGAGGCGTTTGTTGTTGCGTCGTGACGGAACGTGTGGTTGACAAGACTCTGTAGCGTCAAAGGACGCCGCTTTCTCTCGCGCTCCAAAAGAAAAGGACAAACTGCATTCTCGAGCTCTTAAAGCGTGGCGCGACGACGGTGAGCAGACAAGTTCTGGTTTGTGTTTGTGTGAAGGGCTCTAACTCGGATCGCAAATGAACCTTCAGTCTGCGAGATCTCCACTCTTTGTAGCGGTTGCGACCGCAGACTGCACTCGTTATCTAAACACGGTGCTCCGTCACAGCCAGCGACCCATAGATGTGAACGAGGCCGATGAAGTATGTCCCGGATGCGTGGTTGTTATTGCAGCGCGTCCCTGACTGACAATTTGAACTATTTGTACATAATAGCAAGGGTGGACACCGTTGCACCACGCTGCACACGAGCGCTCCAGTCTTGCCGTGAAGCTGCTCGTCACCAAGAACGCGGATCCGAATCGGCCTGCAAAGGTGGCGTCGCTGTCTACATTTTGAGATTTGCGATGATGGGAGCTTGGCTTACTGTGTTGGGGTCTGTAGGACACACTCACGCCACTTCACCGCGCTGTCTTCGTGTCGTGGGACGTTGACGAAGATTGGTTCGGGTGGAATCCTGGGAAACACATAGAAACTGTGATAAATTTGCTAGCATGCAGAAAAGTCGACGTAAACGCTCTCACAAAGGTACGCTTGTGTCCGTCACCTGGGCCTCTTGACCCATCGCTAAAAGGTTGCTTCGCAGGATGGCAAGAGCGCCTTACATTATGCGGTCCACGTAGCGTGGGTCGAATGCGTGGAACTTCTGCTTAAGTTCGGAGCAGAAGTGGATCCTGTGGACGAGGTTGGTTTGAAATGCGTTGGGTTTGATAGAATATGCGACTGACACTATTGTGACACTGTACTGGTAGGGGGGAGAAACACCGCTGTTTGCCGCATTGCGCGCCGTTCTTCCTGATGAAACACCTGATCCTGTTCCGTGCGTGACAAGACTGATCGATGCAGGTGCAAATGTGAATGTCGTAAACAAGGTCGGTTAATGTGATGATTGGAGAATGTAGTTAGTTACCTTGTTGACTCTTGTAACCCAATGCTTTGATCGAGGAGCAGAAAGGAGCAACAGCGTTGATCACAGCCATTGAGCGGGACCAGGAGAGCTTCGTGAGCACACTGCTGTGGTCTGGTGCAAACGTGAATCTCGCTGACAAGGTGGGATGTGCACGTCAACTGATTCGTGCAGGCGGGTGCCTAGCTAACCATGCATTCCAACCTTTTTAAATGTTCTTCAGAATGGAGTGACCGCGTTGATCAGAGCAATTGAAGAGGGCAAGGACAACATCGTGGTGCTGTTGTTGGCATACGACGCGGAGATCGACACTGTTACGATTGACCTTTCGCTACCTCATCTGCATGCGTTAGCAGTGATGATGCGAACAGCGAGAGATCCAGCAGATTGCTTTGTGGCCATCGCTCGCAGCTTGTGCTCTCGTGGCGCGAAATGGGACGCGTCCTGTGATGCTCAGTTCACGCGAAAGCATGACCGCGACTGGTGGTTGGGCATCCGAGCCTGTGTGGAACATTGGGCCAACCAGTTTGAAAGTGGAGACAAATCACTTGCCACCATACCGGTCGAAATAATCATGCACGGCGACAAACGAGTCAAGGATTACCTCAAGCGTGTTGCAAACAATCCAGGACAACCACTTCTGCGAAGGTGTAAGATCTGCGTGGTTGGGCCAACAGAGTGGGGGAAAACGACGCTCGTGAAGGCGCTGACGACTGGGAAGAAAGCGAGCGTGGATCCCGGCCGAGACGGTCGCACGGTCGGGATTGATCTCCAGCTATTTCAATTCAAGGACTCAGGCACTCCCTACAAGATCACGTTCTGGGACTTTGCCGGTCAAGACGAGTACCAGGGTGCGCACTCGCTCTTTTACTCGCCCAGATCACTGTACGTGTTGTGCATCGATCTCGAGAAGTACCGCGATGCGCGAAAGGCTTTTGCCAAACACAGTCATGGCATGGAAACGTTTATGCGGGACAACATCTTCCGTTGGGTTCGAGCCATCTCGGCGCGGCACAAGGATGCAAAATTCGTAGCAATCGGCACGAAACGCGACATGGTCGAGGACAAGGATGTGACGGTGATATGGAAGGATTTGGAGCGTCGGTGGAAAACCTGGAGTGGAGAGGATGATTCTCTGGTGACACTATACAAAGAGAAGATTGCTGTGAACAATTACGATACCGAGTCGGTGAAGAAGGCGCTTGAAGCTATCAAGTCGATAGTCACGCAGTCTCCCTTGGCTGTTGGCTTGACCATTGATCATACCGACGTGCTCGAGTGGATATACACCAGACGAGATGAAGCCAGAGCTCTTAGTGACGACGAACGAGTCAGCCGTGCGAAGTGGCACCCTAAGCGCATCCAGAACGAACTGTCGCAGGTATCCCAGCGTTTAAAGAAGTCAGATGACATCTTGGAATTACTCCACGATCTCGGAGACATCTATTGGCTTAGATCCGACCGACGAGACACGATCTTTATCGACCCCGAGTTGTTGCTTGAGTTTGCGAAGGAGATCATCACACACAACTGTGATAAGGACGCAGACGAAGAGACCAAGCAGAATCTGGAACGTGGTCTCGTCTCTCACAAGACGCTCAAAGCATTTCCGCACTGGAACTGTCTCGATAACGAGCTCACCTTTCATCTCAAGTGTCTACTCCAGCAGCTGCGGCTTGCGTACCCCGACAAGCCCGGAGAAATGAAATGGGATAGTGACTTGATTGTTCCTGCCTACTGGAAGCGACTGAATCAAAAGCCCTCAGAGGGACGACTTTTGCGAGATCGCTCTGTGATCGCAAAGCATGATGTTGACGTCACGGTTCAGTACTGCTTGGTATACAAGATCCCATCAGAACTCTCTGATGTGGTGTTCGAGCAATTTGCAGTGCAGCAGCGACAGTATCACAAGCGGAAGATCTGGCCTAACACGATCGAGGACAGTTTCAAGACATGCGTAGCATCGGCCACATTGGAGCGGGGCGAAGCCGATATCAACGAAGGTCAGGCACACAACAAAAAAAATCGCGCGACGAGTGCTGAGCCGACTGGCCACGTTCAAAAGCTTCTGGACACGATTAGACTTGAGGTGGTCGGATCCATCGCAGTCGATGCAGGCGTCTACTTGCTTGTCATCTTCGATGCCATGGAGAAAGTCCTTGCAGACTTCAAAAGAGTTGGTGTGACTCGTTTTCTGAAGAACACCGAAAATCACGAAGACCACGAGTGGGATGAGGCCTTCAGAAGACGGACGACCTGAACTCATCGTCAAACTCTTGGATGCCACCCAACTTGAAAGAATTTTTTGTCGATACCGACCGACGATTGCTCGTGCGAGTGGAGAAGATCGCGGGGGAGCTATTTGCCAGCCACGAAGTACTAAAAAGAATCGTGAGCGAGACAAACGACAATTCGTGGAAGCTCCTGGCGAAACACAATGTACTGAAGAACCTTGTGAGCACGCCGGACTGGCAACGCAAGTACCCAACACAATGGAGGTTAACGTACGACGATAACCAGAGGAAAGTGGAGCTCGAAATGCTCTCTCATCTGAAGGAGTGCTTTCACGACCCCATCAAGTTTGACAAATCTGAGTTCCTGGCGAAGCACAACAAGTTGTGGCAGGTATGATTCACATGGTCGGGAATGACTGACTTGGACGCTAACTACTATGAACTGCATCGTGATAGGGCTGCGCGTGGCTCATCACCGTCGCTAAGAAGGTCGTCGGTGTCGTAATTCTTGAAGAAGTCGTTGACAAGCTGGTATCAGGTCCGTCACCTCGGCTATAGGTATTCGGTTGCTTGTACTCACTTACGCATGCATGCCTTAGACTTCAAGGAGAAAATTGAGCATTCAGAGAAGATTGACGGAATCGTTCGTCTTTTGGACTTGTCGAGAGGTGGGACGACACTCGCGGGCGAAGCCGTATCTGAGCCAGTGGCTGCGTGGTTTCTTCACGTACTTCTCAAACTCCACGATCCGTCGTTCGAAGTTGGAAAGATCTCTGTGATCTCCAAGTTAGAGCCAAAGCCGAATGAAGAAGGCATTTTGCAGTGGGTTCCGCTCTCAAGCCCTGATTCCAGCAGCGCGCCCCAGAGCTCTTGTACTATAGCCTCCTCGCACGACAAGAGCAATGATTGCGATGATCAAGTACAGCAACCAGAGGAAGAAGATGATTCGGTCAGTGAGGCATCCTCGCCACACGATAAACCCAAAGTACTTGGCGGACAATTGCGAATTCTCAAGATCAGTGGATTGAGCCCGAGCGACGAACGAGAGGTCTTCTGCGGGTGGAAGCTCCAAGAAGCGTCTGACCCTACGCATAGCGTTTGTTCGGGATGGACACCACGCCACTTGGACAAGTCGCGAGCACCATCGTGGACTGAAGGCAATCCATTGGACAACGTCGTGTCGTATAAGCAACTCGCGAGATGCAATCTCATCGTGGAAGTCAAGCGACCGCATGCCTGGCCTCGTACGAGTGTGAAAGACCTGTACAGTGGGTCTGCGTTTCTTGCGACTCATGTCGGTACCGAAAACGACGGAAAACCACGTAGAGTCCGCGTCGACGTTGAAGTGACGAAAAACGGGGAGACCAAGCAAGTGCCCGTCTCCGTGCAGTGTGAGCTTGTGTTCCAGTAGGTGGGATCATCATGCGTCACCAGTTGGCTCATCTACACAACGGAATGTGCATAATGGAATGAGCCGACGTATCACCACGGACAGTATCGGTATCACGACTGTGGACGTTTGGGGGGGCATGTCAAGCAGCGTCGCGTCATCGCAAGATGTCCCCCATTTAGGCCGTGATGCCTCCCAATACATTTTAATGATTGTGTGGACCATGCTTTATATAGCATCTCGTTTGGCTTAGTGACGAAACTGCGAATGGGCTGCTCCCTTTAACTCCAACATGCCTGTCTCAAGGTGTCTTCTAATACGCAGCATGCCATAATAGTTCGCGAAACATTTCTCAGCCTTCCAGTTAAGTTTGGAGGCTCTTGTGGGGCGTCTTTGAGCTGCGGTGGGTTGTACTGGGTTGAATAGCTGCGGCGCTCCACTCTCGACGAACGCATAATGGAGCTTGCGATCGACCTATTCGAATTCGTTGTCGTCCATGACATCACGCTCATTCCCACGCGACACCAGCTTCACCATGCGGATTTGTCCATCGGGGTGTTTCTTAACGACTGTAAAGTCGAGTCCAAACGCTTCAACACCGTCATGCGTGAGCCACTGGCGGTGTCGGGATCGAACCATGCCCTCAAACCCGGTGGGCAGCCCAAAGACGATCTTGAGCAGCGGTTGCGCCAACTGGAAACCCGTCACGTTGCCCTCGAGTAGTCCCCTACTCTGTCTCGAAGGAGGACCCGATTGGCCTCTCCTAGCACGACACGCGAGTGTGGGTAAGAGAATAAGGTCTGTTCTTGCTTGTCCATACAAGCAAAAGAGCCCCACCCTCGGCTTGATCACCTGCTCGGTGGAGAGTATGAAACACTCACGGTAGACACCGCCGGCATCCACGTCCGGGTCGCCGAAAGAGTCAATGCGCACTGTGGCGCACGCCTCCATGCTAATCAAGGTCGCGGTACTGCGGATCAAGTCGTTCAGCAGCGCAGCACGTTCGATCACCAGTCGAGACGTTCGGGTCTTGCCTTCATCACGCGTGGTCGCGTCCGGAACAACGTCGAGCTGGCGATGATGAACAGTGCGAGCTTGGTACGGAGGTCAATCTAGGGCGCCACGGAGCTCTTGGGGATGCTTGTCAGAGCCCTTACGTTCCCGGTACGCTTCGCTCTGTACGTGGACGGTCCTGAGAGATAAGACGGCAGCGTCGGCGACAGTGGCATCTTTGGACACACGACAAACAACAAGGCCGCACACGGCTTGCGCCGGTTCTGCGGCGTTCGTGGTGTTCTCAGCCGCATCTTCTCCTCCTGGGCTGCCCGATGCCTCCGTGGGTGCGTAATTGCGATATCCACGTCGTTCGATTGAGCGTCGCTCCTATACGACCAGCACTTTGTGCTGCGGCTTATCCTCGCCTTCGGTGGGTGCTGGAACTCTTTAGTTGCAGCGCCCAAGGCATGGCCGTCATGTTCGACGCGTCGGTGGTGCTGAGGCATTGCAATGTGGTACTGTCTTCCGTAGGCAACTACTGCCGGTGGCGTCCAACGCGCCGCTGCCGCGCCGTCAGCCCCACCGACACGACCGTGGTCCCTCCGTCCGACCGCGAAGATGGATAGATCGCATAGACGGCGCTGTGATTCAAGCTCTCGAACGTGCAGCGAGGGCAAGGGCAGCAGCCCTCTAGCGCCGTGCTACAACGTATGGTACACGAACCCGGTTCAGCACATGTGCAGCGACCCACCCATTTTCATCTCTGTTCGTTCAACGCACCGCAAGGCCAACTTGACGCGTGTGACGGAGGTGCTTGCCTCGCCCCTACTACTATCGTGCGGCCAGGTAAACATGAAACAAGCGCAGAAAGGCTGACACGAAGTAATGGGGGAAAGACATGGCACGTGAGCAGCAGCAGCGCGTTGAGGTCGCCCTCGGCCGCAACCGGCGCTGCGACCAGAAGCCGAAGCACCCGCCACGGACCACGCGAGCCGTCACGCTGCGTGTCCGACAGCACGGACTGTCTTTCTGCGCGGTGGGAGAACGCCGGAGTGAGTCGGGTGGGACCGATAAGATTTGTACTTCATACGTACCGTACTAAGGTTGAATTGACTCTCCAAATTATAATCGGACCTCATGCCGTGTGAAGCCGATGCGCTGGCCCGTGGGCATGCTGCCAATGAACCCATGGACCTACACGTCGAGTGTACAGTATTGAACCACACATGTGTGGGGGTATCCGCGCGTGCTCTCAGCCTGAATCCCAGACTCACCAGACCCAGAAATGGACCGCTGCACTAAAAGACACGATGAAATCGTGCGGCCATCGGTCCTCCATGTATGCTTCGACCGGCCTTCGTCTTGACGCTCATAAGATTGTGTCTCACGGGACAGCATGCTCTCGTCCAGTAGCTGCTTGCGCCGTTCGACTCTCATGATCCTCATCTCTAGGCGTTGGTCTGGAGCGCGTTGGTTTGGAGCACATCAGTGGGTTGATGAGCCCATAGTCGAACTTGAGCACCTTCAAGTCTACTTTGTGGTGACCTCGTCGTTCTGCAACAGCCAAGTGAGGTGCATGTACGCCTCTGGATAAAAAAAAAAACTCAAGGTTGCTGACGTTCACGGGGAGACCAAGCATGATCTTGGGAAGCGGCAACACTGAGTGGAAACCGGTAACGTTTCCCTCGAGCAGTGCGCGGCCTAGTAATCGCCCAGCCCCCAAGAAGTGGGCCAAGTGGTTCTCGCCGAGGACAAGCTTCGAGTGCAGATTGAGATAGAACGTCTGCTCGCGCTCATCGACACAGACGAAGAGACCTGCCTCAGGGGCAACGATCGCCTGGTTCAGGAGCAAGAACCACTCGCGGTACACGCCACCGGCATCAATACCTTGCTCCGCCGTGAATTCGACGCGAATTGCGCCACGCGCCTGGTGCGGAGTGATGGTTGCGATCGCCGTGATCGAGTCCGAGAGAAGGTTCTCGCGGTCGATGAAGAACCGCGATTTGTTCCTCGAGTCCACTCCGTCTTCGTCGAGGTACGCGGCGTCGTTGAACAAGCCAGCGACTGCCGTGATGAAGTGCGCGAGCTTGCTTGGGAAGTCCAGTGTCGCATGAGTGACGCTGTCTCCGTCACGAGAGCTAGCAGTGTCCTCTCCAGATGTGTGGATGCTCGCGTCGTCTCCCGCTACGGCTTCCACACACGTCACACGTGTCGCGCTGAACTCGGCTTGTAACATACTCGTGACATGTTGGATCGACAGGATATCGTTGACGGCTGGCTCCAGCTCGCGCTCTGGAGGTTCAATGTCGATCTCGACCTGGTGTGGTGAAGCCACACGTGCTTTCTCACGACTGACGGTTCTAGTCGTGTGAAGGACGTAAGAAGGAAAGGATCGAAGTGCCTCGTCTCGGAAATCGTCAGCGTGGCTCCAGATCACGGAGCCATCGGGACGGAGCTGCCGTGTCCATTCTCTCCGACGCCTGCGTGTCATCATAACGTGAGATCGGGGACGCTGCTATGGTACCGTCTCAGCAAGTCAACGACATGGATGTACTTGTAGCTGACACACACCTCACGCGACGCTGGCGATTCGTGAGCGAGGCCCACGGCAATAGAGAAGGTGCTGATGCTGGCGCTTCAGTTGCTGCTCTTGTGCCCAAATTCGCTTCACCAAAGAACGCTTTGACACCTTTCGTTTTGGTCTTGGCGGCCGTACCACAGAGCGCGCACGACTTGACTCGCACCGCGTTCGTGAAGCCGCAGGCAACGCACACATAGAACCCGAGCTTCGCCTCTCTGCTCGCACAGCGATAGGATTCATAAGCTTTTTTGCGTCTAATGAGCTCAAAGGCGCACGATCACCACGCACCGAAATGCGATCGCGATGCGGCGATCGAAAGCGTTCCGCGCCGTGCGCACGCTTGGGCTGAGCAGAGCTGTGTACGCGTCCTCGCCGCGGTTGTGTTGACCAGAGAGACATGGCCGTAGGGACACGCAGCCGGCGAGGATCACCAGCGGCACGACCAGGTAGAGATACTCCGGCGCGCCGCCGTCAGCGCCCATGGTCGAGTCTGTTTGGGTGCCCTGGTGTTTCGGTCGTTCTGTGGCGTTCCCGCTTTGGAGGGATCAAAGTCGCTTGAAGAAGGATGGTGATGGATGCAAGGAACAGAATGTTTCCAAAACAAGGTGATACCGAACTGAGGAGCTCCAAACATCATCGGAGAAATGAATCAGTATCCGTAACATTTCACCTCCTTCTGGGACTTGCCACGCTGGCTCGTTGGAGATGGGTTCACCCCATTCCCATCGGTTCACGCAATCGTGAAGCCGTCTTCATGGACCGAGATCGCAGCGTGGACGGCCGCGCGCATTTTCTGGAGCCGCCAGAGCGTCGGAATGTCGAGCCGGTTGAAGCACGCGTGGCTGCACAGGTTCCCGTGCGTGGTCTCCTCCGAGACGCCACGCAGCGTGAA
>JAADWV010000875.1:0-11249 GCA_023336295.1 Pythium folliculosum
CTCGGAGAACGGACCGCACGCGCGCAGCGGGTCGTAGTGGTTGCCCGTGAAGGGTTTGCCGCACTGCGCCAGGCTCTCGCTCGTGTACGGCGAGCTCCACTTGACGTGGATGTGCCACTTGTAGTTGACGATGTCGACGGCTGAGCAGTTGCCGTCGGCGGCGATGATGGCGGCCGTGTCGGCGTTCGAGAAGTCGAGCGCTGCGATGATCGTGGCGCGCGTGCTGTGCGGCGAGTCGTACTGGACGGTGATGGCGCCGTCGATGCCGTTGGTGCGGTTGCCGTCGAAGAGGTAGGCGAAGGTCTGTGCGTGGGCCGTCGTGGTGAGGGTGGAAAGCGCAAGAAGCAGCGGTGTAGCGAGCGTCGTCGTGAGCTTCATGGCTGTTGGGCTTGTCTTTGAAGGTTGTTGTTGTTGTTGTTGTTGTTGTTGGTAGCGGAAGCAAAGTTGCAGTGTGAACAGGAAGTCGAGTACAAAGCAGTGCGAGCTCAGAGGCAGGACCCATGGCCTGCGCTGGTTCTAGTATCTCTGGCCTCGCTCCGAGGCGAATAGAGAAAGGCCGACACCAGCAGTAGCTGTGCTGCGAGGCCTCTGACGTCACGGAGATCTTTGTGGGCACGGTTACGCCGGTGGAGATCGAGAGACACCAACGGATGGATGTGGGGAGGTAGGACGACGGTGTCTCCCAAGCGATTTATCGGTGGCGAGCTAAGGCTCCAGTGATATGTTGGAACAACACCCAGGGTGAACCCATGTGGCTGCGATTGGCGCAGCTGCTCACCACTCGTGAGCGTCAACGATTCGGCGTTGTTGACGTTGAAGTGAGCAGGGCTATCCTTCTTTTGTTGTCCCAGTACTTCGACCATGATACAAGTGAATCATTTATTTCAGTGTAAAAATCTCCAGTACCAGTTGAATTTTATGCATTCTACTCAATTTAGATGTATTCTTCTGTACCCACCTGAGACTGGACCAGGAGCTCCCGAGCCACACAAAAATCGATGGCTCCTCGTGCGCGAAGAGATCCCACACCTGCACTCAGCCACCGGCGTGGGTTGCTCACTTCAAAGACGCTCGCTCGGTCCCTGTCTGTGCTAATTCGAGGCAGCGCCCTCGAGCGCTCCGTCATGATGGATGCACCACAAGCAGCCCAGAGTGGCGCTCCCACCTTGATAAGGCTGTTCACCCAGCACCACCGTCAACAAGAATCACCACAGGACAAGTGTGCTGTATGCATGCAGTCAGTGGGAAAGGCCGCCAGAACACGCGTGGATGGCGGTGGCCACGACCGCCAGAACATGTAACGTACTGATGTGAGATCCATATCCCAACACGGGACACAAGTCCCTCGTCCTGATCACACCATTCGGGACCACGCGGGATTCGATCTTTCCCATCTCTTCCTGGCACACTTCCATCACCGACAAAAGAAGTGGGAGAAGTGCGACAACAAACGAAGGCAACCGCCGTCGCCTTCCACTTCGTGTCTCTCTCTATTAGTCTCTCTCGCTGCAGCATGTTCCGTGTGGTGGCGCTGGCGGCGGCGCTGCTCGCCGTGGGCGCGCGCGGCGAGGAGGACCGCTGCACCGCGATCCTCGTGGGCGCCAAGGTCCGTTTTCTCGTCTATGACCGAAAATAAGGTGGTAATCTGTGACTCTAACAACCTACTGTCGTAACAGGCGTCGACGACGGGCTCGCCGATGACGACGCACACGAACGACTGCTCGTCGTGCGACTTCCGCATCGTCAAGGTGCCCGAGAAGCAGCACGCGGCCGGTGCGAAGCACGACGTGATCCTTGTCAGCTTTGACTACCCACGCTACGGTAGGACCCTGTGTTTGTGGACGTACACTGTAGAAGTCAAACGATGTAGACTGACGTATTGTGGCTTATTGATGGCAGTTGGGGACGCCCACGGCGACGCGTACAAGCGCGAGAACCTGGACAAGCGGCTGTACAACTGGACCGAGACGCCCGTGATCGGCTCGATCCCCGAGGTCGAGACGACGTACGCGTACATTGACGGCGCCTACGGCATCATCAACGAGCACCAGGTGGCGATCGGCGAGAGCACGTGCGGCGCGCGCTTCGTGAGCAAACCCGTGACGCAAGGCGGCGAGGCGCTGTTCGACATCTCGGAGCTCTCGCGGATCGCGCTGCAGCGCGCCAAGACCGCCCGCGACGCGATCCAGACCATGGGCGACCTGGCCGTCCAGTACGGCTACTACGGCGCCGAGTGGGAGGGCGAGGGCGCCTTTGGCGAGGCCGGCGAGGCGCTCACGGTTACGGACACGAAGGAGGCGTGGATGTTCCACATCCTGCCCGACGACACGGGCAAGTCGGCGATCTGGGTGGCCCAGCGCGTGCCCGACGACCACATCGCCGCTGTGGCCAACCAGTTTGTGATCCACGAAGTGCAGTTGAACGACACGGATTCATTCATGGCCTCGCCAAACCTCCACGAGGTCGCGCAGCGCAACAATCTGTGGAAGCCCGACGCGGGTGTGCCCTTCGACTTTACGCGCGTGTACTCGCAGCCGCGCGAGCAGACCCACCAGTACTACTCGACGCGTCGCGTGTGGCGCATCTTCACTCTCGCGAACCCGGGGCTCGAGCTGTCTCCGTATACGGACGTGTACTCGAGCGACTACCCGTTCTCGGTGGAGGCAGCTCGCGCACTGTCGCCGCACGACATCATGCGCTTCCAGCGTGACCACTACGAAGGCACTCCGTTCGACATGACCAAGGGCGCGCCGGGCGGACCGTACGGCAACCCGGATCGATACGACCAGAGCCCGAACGGCGTCCTGACGAAAGACGATCTCGCGCGGGGCCATTTCGAGCGCGCCATCTCCATCTTCCGCGCGAGCTACTCGTTCGTGTCGGTGCTGGACGCTGCGAACACCGACAACGCGTTCCTGTGGTTCGGCCAGTACGCGCCTCACGCGACGGTGTACGCACCCGTGTACGTCAAAACCGACCAGACGCCCGCGCAATACGCGAATGGATCGCTCTTCCAGTTCGACCGCGAGTCGTCGTTTTGGATCAACGCACTCGTGGGCAACTGGGCGTCGCGGTTCTACGTCCACGCCCACCCATTTGTCGAGAAGGTACAGTTGCAAGTGGAGCAAGCCGCGGACAGTGTTGTCACGAAGATCACCGAGCAGGTGGCCAAGCTGCGTGCCGAACAAGGCGAATCCGCGGTGCGTTCATTCCTCACAGATCAAACCGCTCTCTTCGCGACTGAGAGCCACACCGCCTTCTCGGATCTCTTCGACTATCTTGTGACGGTCTTCCACGACGGATACGAGATGTCAGGCTTCTTCACGGCCACACTCACGGCCAAGCCGCTGTTCTACCCGAAGTGGTGGCTCGAGTTGGTCGGGTTCTTCAATGGGTCGCAGCAGCCGGCAGTGCCGTCCGCCGCGACCACCGTTCCGGCCACGGTGCCCGAGGGAGAAGCGTCGGTTAAGGCGGGCGGTGAGGGCAGCATGGCGCGCGCGACGGTCTCGTACAGCATAACGGCGCTCGTGGCGATTGTGGCGGGCGCGATCGGTGTGCTCATTGGTCGCAAGTACGCGAACTCGGGCGCAACCACTGGCTATCGACCGATTCGCTGATGACAGCCAGGTACTTCATACTTGGTGTGAGACACCGTAAATACACTTTGTATGGCATTCATCACTGTCGAGTACCAAGTCGAGATGAGAGGAGAAAGGTCGGAAGAAGGTATCGTTCTCAAGGTAAAGGACATCGGACAAGTCTTCGGGTTGAAACGGCTCGCTCATGACATCCAACACCAACACACCCAACATCAAGAAAGCGAGCACTACGTGTGGTTCACCATCCCGAAGAACGAGAGAGAGAAGAACGCAACCAGTCGAGAGCTCTTCTTCACGTACAAGGGCATGCTTCTAACGGTCCACATCTCGCAATCGCCAGTGGCCAAGCAGTTCCGCGACTGGGTCAGCAAGACGGTGTTTGTTCACCACCTTGGGACCCAGAAGCAAAAGAAGCAGCTCGCGAAGTCGCTGTTGGACAAGAAGACTATCGATTGTCTCACCAAATGCTGTGTGAACAAGATCGCATGCATCTACCTACTCGAGACCGGCAAGCCGCCTCATGAAGTGGACGGAGTTGCCAAGCAGGTGTACAAGTTCGGTTTCTCCAAGAACGTGAAAGATCGCATGGACAAGCATGTCACCCGGTACGGTAGAGATTCGGTCATCGACACGCTGGTTCTTCTACCGCTCGAGTACGTCAGTCAAGCGGAGGCCAAGCTCAAAGCTTCACTTGGCGACAGATACAAATACAAGGACGCCATTGATCCAAGCACGGAGTTGCTGCTCCTCTCGCAGGTGGATCGAACCACAGTGCGAGATGTGATGCGAGTGGTCGGTGAAACGTTCTTCGGTGAGACAGTCGTGCACATGCACACTCTCGAGATGCACAAGAAAGATGCTGAGCTCGAGTTGTCGAAGAAGGACCAGGAGCTGATCACTGCCAAGAAGGATTTGGATACAGAGCTGGCCAAGAAGGACGCTGAGCTTGCCAAGAAGGATACCGAGCTTGCCAAGAAAGAAACTGAGCTTGTCAAGTCCGACGCTAAAGTGGTCATCTTGGAGATGAAGAATGAAGCTCAAGCGCGACGCATCAAGGAACTGGAAGATCAACTGCTACGATGTGAGAAAGGCCACGTACCGTAACTCGACCGATTTCACACTCGCTTCTTCTCGCTGAGACCCAGCTCGTTCTCACGTTGCTTGAAAGCGCGTTCGGCCGTAGTTCTGATCAAGTAGTAATCCGTCCAGACCTGAGTTTGCTCCGTGTTCATTGAAGCATATCGCGGCTATTGGTGGTGCGATCAGAGTCACTCCAACACGAGCGATTAGCTCTGTCAAACTGTTCTATTCAACTATTTCGTAATACAGAGCGCTCAAGCGACGAGCGCAGTGAGGCCCTCTTGGTCGTACCTTTCGGAAACGAGTCTGAGGCGTACATGTTTCTGACGCGGACGCTCATGCTCGGCCCGCGTGAAATCGGATTGCAGAAGGATAGAGGATTCGCTCTGTCGCTCGAAGGATTGAAGGCCTGTGCCTCTGTTTTCAACACGATTCAAGAAGCGATAGTCCATGCTGATTTAGTTCACAGAGCGTACCAAGAGAGCAAACAATAATCAAATTGACTTGTGCGCTTCGCGCCGAGTAACTTTGTACTGAGTGACTCTATCATTCCGCTAAGACCTTGGTATCGCTTCTTCCCCCCCCCCGTCTAAACATCGCTTCTTCGTACACTTCTCGCGGTGATTAGTCGAGGTCTGAAAATGATATCCAATGTTCTGAACGATCGATGGATAAATCGATGTCCCTGGATTGAGCCGTTTCGCATCATCTCGAGCAAGTCCTGAATGAGGTTGCTCTCGGAATTATAGACGAAGTCAGCCCAGTCGGTGACAACTCTCGTCGCACTGTATTCCTGCTCCGTCAAAAGCAGTCAGTCCATGAACGTATGTATACCGAGTAAGTGCACTCACCGAAACCTCGAGACGAGCGGCAAGACGCGGAGCGACGAGGTTGATGAAGTCGCTGCGAAGGGTATCGCTGGGGGGGAGCGCGACTGGAAGGAGTACGATCATACCATCGCAACACCATCTACGATGAATGGCATTGCCTACATACAGCTGTAAGTCGGTGTGATCTCTTGAGCACCGGGCCATGATCGCGATGCAAATCGGGTAGCGCGAGTACACCAGCACTTGAACGTCCTCGAGCCACCCGCCGCAGTATGGCCGGTTATCAACTTTCTCGAAACGATAGATGGTGCGCTCGTTCGGCGAAGGTGCGTCCTTTAGATCTATGAGGATGTCTTTACGGTCGAAGACGAATATATGCTGGAGTGTTGGTACTCGCTCCATCAATCGACGCGGATTCAGGAAATCTCCATAGTCATCCAGGAACCAAGAAAAGATCACGACGGACGCCTTCCTGTCTCGCAGCAGATCGGCGAGAGATTCTTCGTCGGTAACCCGCATCGTGTGCCAGCCGAACCAACCGCGCGCTCGCGTTGTCCATGCTCGGTACAGCCTCTCTCAGCCACTCTCGCCGTCGATTCCAAGGAAGCCGACTCGGGAAGATTTCCCGAGCACTTCATACGCAGCCGCCAATTCTGGCCCTGGTCCACATCCGATCGACACCACAGTCGTTCCATCGCTCACATCCTCGAGATATTCCGTGAACGCTCGCAAAGCGACGTTCGCGCGGCGCCTAAACAACTTCATCGCGTAGTGCAGTTGAAAGCTCGGTCGCCCGTAATCCCACCAGCCACGATCCCTGAATTTGTAGTCCTCTTCCGGCGAACGTTCATGCGAATGTGCGGCGTAATCCTCGACGTCGGAGCACGCCTTTGCGCACGGGGAGGACATTTTGCTTTTGAATTTGCGTTGGCGTTGGAGAACATCGTTGGGTTCCGTTGGGTTGATCGCTTGAATTGCATGCAATTCTTTTTTCCCGTTTCATGTGCAATTCACAAAACTAATTGTGCGAGGTGTGATGGGTCTTTTATGTGGCCCACACAAAAATATGACTTGTGCGGTTCGCGTGGAGCATCATTGTGTGATTGACTTGAGCTTCGCGCCAAGTGACGCGCGAAGCAAACGTGTCCGCCGCGGCGGCAGTAGCGGCACGCGCGACCGGCTCACGTACTGGCACAGCGGCGTCGACGGCGATAAGTCCGGTCTTTGCGCGCTTCGAGACGCGTTCGGGGGTCTCCGGGCCGCGCTTACGGCGCGAGGTGGTGCTGGTGTTGTCCATTTCCGATCGGCCTGTCGCCTTGTTCTTCGTTTTGGAATGTGATGCCATCCTTCATCCAAATCTCAACTTAGAAAACTGCGTCATTTGATTGGTTGAAATTAATGTCATACGGCGTCTTACTGGCTATATATCTCAGCGACTGAGTATTTTGACGAATCAGAATTGCTTAGACTTTATTTGGCCAATCACAGCGGATCGTGCAGATGTGGATCTGAAAGACCTTCATTCCGGGCCGCGTCGTTGTTGAAGTTGGCGCCGCCAAACCTCCACCGACCGCCCAGAGTATGACCAAGAGAAAGACTGGAATGCCTGCCTGTATTGGCATAGCGCCACTTTACTCTCACTACTCGCAATACTTGCGGACGCCTGTCGCAGGGAGGTTGTAGAGCGACTGCTGCTGCTTGAACTCGGCGATGTCGGTGATCGCGATCTCCCGCGGGCGGTCCGCATCGTTCCACGCCGACGACGGAAGCAGCGACGCGGCCGCCACCAGCGATGCCTGAGCACCCGCATCAAACGCCGACGCGTTCGCGCGCTCGAGTGCTGGCAGCGCAAACTCCTTGCCGTACACGCGCACGCTCAGCCGCTTCCGCCGCGGCGCGTTGTCCGCGATGTACGCGTCGAAGAACGCTACCAGATCACTGCGCTGCAGCGTCGCGACAAGTTGCCCGAGCTTCTCACGGCGGTCGAACTGGTACTCACGGATAGCGATCTCGACGCTCAGAGCCTGCACTTCCTCTTCCTGGCTCTTGGGCTTCTCCGTGTAGTCCTTGACGATCGCTTGGATGTGCTTTTGGAGATGCTCTTCTGTCATCTCGTGCAGCAGAAAGTCGCGAATGTCGGCAAAGAACGCGCTTACCCGCTGCTCAAGGTACTCGGGCGACGCGACGTTCGACTGCACGATCACGCGGAACCACTGCACACCACTTTGTCGCGACGGTGTCGAAAATACCGTGTACCCGAGCTGTTCCTTCGTACGCAGCTGGTTGAACAGCGGCTCATTCACGATCTGGGAAAACACTGCGAGCGCCACTCGCTCCTGCATCGTCTCCGGTCCGATCTGGTACACGCAGTCGATCGCGCAGTTAAGGTTCTCGCCGTTCGGGTGCTCGCGGCGGTAGATTGAGGTGGTCCGCTCGGGAAGACGAAGCTGGCGCGGTAGCCACTGCGTATGCTGGGACGCCAGCACCGGCTTGGTCTTGGGGAAGTATCCGCGCACGTGGTTGACCATCTGCAGCGCGTCTTGCTCATACACGTTGCCGTAGATAAATGCCTCTAAGTACAGCTGCTCGAGTATCCTCTGCGCATGAGTTCGCAATAGCTGTACGTTGCCTTCGATCTGCGTGATCGCCGAGATGAGATCATCCGTGGGCCACCCTCGCTCATGCATGATCGCGCTCGTGCCGTCCATCGCCAGCCGGAATGCCTCGTCAAACTTCATGTTCTCGTACGACTTGCGTGCCTGTTGGTGGACACGATCAAACATCTCCTCCTGCAGCGTGTCAGCCAACGTCGCGATGGTCTCGACCACACGAAGCACCAGAAGCTCGAGCTTGGCGCTGAAGCCGACGGCACCAAGATGGATACAGCTGCCCTGGACAGCGAGATCGTAATGCATACCGGCGAGTGAGGCGTCGTACGAGTACTCGGTCAGCTCGTCCTGCACACACGCAACGACGAGGTCCGACATGACATACGAGAGCGGGTTGTCGTTCACGAACGGTGAATAGAACGTCAACCCCGCATGAGTGCGCGGCTTCTTGAAGTGCACGTCCGGCTTGTACCACACACGACACCACTCGTCGTCGCGGATGCGCTGCGGCGCCTTCCCGTAGTGCCGAACCTTCTCCTTGCTGATGAGCGAGAAGTCGGACGCGACAAACTCGTTTGGCGTCGGTAGCACGAGTTCTTCGTGGAGTGGCACAGCAGCCCACTTGGCCAAGAGCGTGCTATCAAGGACACTCTCTCGGTATTTGGCCTTGTACCACCGCTCTTCGCTGTCGACGACGGACTCGTTGGACTTGCAGACAACCAGCAACTTCATGCGCTGGGGTGTCATGAGCGCAAACAGCTCACTGATCTGTTCGTTGTCTTCTGGGAAGAAGAGCATGTCCTGCGATAGGATATCCCGCTTCGGAAGCGTCTGCATACTTGTCGCGACACTGCTCGTGAAGTGGATCGGTGACTGCTTGCTTTGGAAGAGAAAATGCATGATGGCGAGGTCCTGCATCTCCTGGAAGATCCAATTCTCCAGCGGCGCCGATTCACGCAGCAAACGAAGCTGCTGGAACAGCGCCTCGACGATCTCGTCCACGTGGTTCATGCCTTCCTCGGTCGCCTCAAAGTTGATGAGGAAGAGCGAGAACTCGGCGTGCTCCTCTTCGACGCCGGCGCTGATCGTCGTGACCCAGTTTCGCTTCTTGAGCAGCGAAAGCAATGAGCCTTCGCCCTCGTGGCCGATCAGATGCGAGATCACCGACGTCTGCTGCTGCGTGTAGCGCGGCCCGCGCAGCGGCGGCAGCAGCCACGAGACACCGATGATGTTGAGATCCTTCACGGGCAGCACGTCCAGCCGCCGACCCAGTTGGCTCTCGGTGAAGGGCTGTTCAGGCCCAAACTCGGGCGGTCCGGCGCGCCCGTTGTGGCGCACGTGCTCGAAGATGCTCGTGACCCACTGGCTCAGCGTCTCGACGTCTTCCTTCCCGTACACCACGAGCTTCATCATGTTGGCCGAGTAGTACTTGTCGTGGTACGCGAGCAGCGCTTCGCGCACGTCGATGCCCTGCTGCGCCGGCAGCTCGCGCAGCGACTCGAGGTTGCCGACGCCAAACTTGTGGAACGGGTGCGCTTGGTTGCCGAGGCTGCGGTGCACCTGGTTGATGCGCCAGTAGTCGTCTTGGAGGTAGTTCTTGTTCTCCGAGTCGACGGCGTTCATCTCGCGGTCCGTGGCGCTCGCCGTGAACAGCGGCGCGACAAAAAACTGCGCGAACCGGTCCAGCGCCTCCCGCAGGTGGGGCGTCGCGACGTCAAAGTAGTAGTTGGTGTTGCGCGCGGCCGTGTACGCGTTCGAGGCGCCGCCGTGGGCCGTGAGGAACGCGCTGTACGAGTTCTCGTCCGGGTACTTTTGCGTGCCCAGGAACAGCATGTGCTCGCAAAAGTGCGCGAGCCCCGAAAGCTGCTCCGGGTCGCAGTGGAAGCCCACATGCACGTCCATGGCAGCCGACGCGCTCTCGGTCTCCGGGTCCGAGACCACGAGCGCTTCCAGGCCGTTGGCGAGCGTGAGGTGCTTGTACTGGCGCTCGTCCAAAGGCGACACGTGGATGCCGTCGGGCGTGAGCGCCACGGACGGCGAGGAAACCGCCGGCGCGTCCGCCATGGGCGGGGGCACTGGCACTGCCATGGCAGTACGCGGCGACGGCGATGGTGGCATGGCAAGAGGCATGGCACGCGGAGGAAAGGGAGTCGCCGACCGACGGTAGGCGGTGCCAATGACGATCTGGGTGCAAAGGTGACGGGAGGAAACCAAGGCAAAAATGACGGCTGGTGGGTCAAATGGGGTATTTTGATTGGTTTAAATGGAGCGCCAAACGTGTTTGGATTGGTTGATGAGCGGGTCCTTCGTTGCGCCGTTCGAGTGGTCAGAAGTACTGAAATAGAAACTCCCGTATCCTCTGTTATTGGATGGCAGATCTTGTACCGTATCCTAAATCGGAGGTGTAAACTTTGTATTTCAAGCCCCTCCCTGTAATAGAACCCCCTCTGTAATATAACCCCCTCCATGGAGGGGCTAAACGGGTTTTGCCCCTCTGTATTAGAGCCCCCGTACTGAGTTTTGGTATCTCATCCCTTCCCACGATAGCTACGCTCTCCTTGAGCCACGCGAACATTGTCCTTCTACAGTGCACGACGCACTCTTTGCTGCATTCGTCACTTCTACATTTTGTCATGAATATAGCTATACAGCACCATCGCTACACAAAAAGTGTGGTCGATGCCAGGCGCCATGCAACTGAAGCACAGTCCGCGAGGAGATGTCGCGGACTGCAGGAGCAGAAGTCATCCGAATCGAGCGACGACGATCCCGTGGCCCAAGCGGGCATAGAGGGGGGCTTGAGAGTTCAGCAATTAACCGCAGCTCCTGCAGTTGCTCCCTTGGTGAAGTCTCCAAGCCCAGATAGCGACGCCAAAAGAGTACGGCCCGTTGTCTCCGCGGGCTCTAGATGGTAATGATGCGGTTGCGGCCGCCGAGCTCGTTTTTGGTGACGATGGTATGGACGTGGACCTTCACGATGAGATCGAGTTTTGTCTATCTTGAGGTTATCCTCGCCGGCTGCATCCTTTCTCCAAACGTGGCAATCCAAGCGAAGTTCCACACCCTCTACTGTATTCAAATTCAGTACATAACCTGGAAGTTTGGGCAGGGTGTCAAAACCCTGCAATACA
>JAADWV010000876.1:0-11231 GCA_023336295.1 Pythium folliculosum
CCCCCCCCCCCCCCCCGGAAGCTTTCCCGTCAAGATCTCGCCGACACCCTGTTGCCGTGTCACTCTGATTCGGTTGACACCCGGATTACTTGTGTTGGCACCGCCTTTTGGCACAGGTTGACTCCCCAGACTTTGTTTTCACCATCTTTTGGTATTTTTCGGATTCGTACTTAGCAGAGGCGTCCTAGCATTGCGTTCCTTGGTGTGTGACTGGATCAGCCCCCGAACATCCGACAACTTGAGGCAGCACGACCATGGCGGTGACGGGCAAGCGCGGCGTCGGGATCCCGACGATCCTGCTCCACGACGGCGAAGGCACGATCGTGTCGATCGAGATGAAGACCGGCGAGACCTACCGCGGGTACTTGGACGAGACCGAGGACAACATGAACTGCGTCATGAAGGACGCCGTGCGCACCGACCTCAACGGCAAGACCACGCAGGTCGAGCAGGTCTACCTGCGCGGCAGCCAGATCCTGTTCATCGTCTTCCCCGACATATATCCTCTTTGACTTGTACTGTGCACCTCCGTGCCGCTGTTGCTGCGGATGATGATGATGATGATGGTGATGGAAGTGGGTTTGTTTCCTTGACCGGGGACGTGTTGGTGATGTGTACGTTAAAGCATGCGCCGATGTTCAAGCGCGTCAAGCTGTGGAAGAAGCACAAGGGAGCGATCCCAGCGCTAGGGCAGGGCGGCGCCGGCGGTCCGCGTGGACAGGCGGCGGCGATCATTCGGAAAGGTGCGCTGGCGGCGCGGTGGGGCGATCGAAAGCGGATATTGTACTCACGAAGGGGTGTGGTGTGTATGAACAACCAGCAAAGGAGCGAAGAGGCGGAATGCGCGACTAAGCCAGCGAGGATTTGCGCCGCGAGAGACCAGATGCGGTGGATGGAGAACGTCACATACCGACGTCTGCGAATCGAATCGATGGACGAGTGCATCGCGCGAGCCGAGCTGAGTAATGCGATGATAAACCGACTTGGTGAGCGTGCGCTTGTGTGGACTGGAATGATTACTACTTCGCTGTAGCACACCGGCGGGTGTGCTTCCTATTCAGCTTGCGAAAAAGGCACGTGCCTCGATCTTGGCGTTGCAATGTGCGCCAACTCAAGCCAGATCTCCGAGGTCTCGACGTTTCGACTCTCTTCGGCTCGTTTCACGCCGAGGTGCACAAAAGGGTTTTCGCGTGAGTGGCCGAGCGGCGGTGTTAAGTTCTCTTTGTATGTAATAGGCCGGCTCGTTGTACAGCAAACTAGCCGGCTGACTCTGCATAGGCGACGGATTGTTGCCCGTGATGCCCCCAAAGTGTCTCGGCACCCGGCTGGTCGTGCGACGCGATCATGTCACATCTAGTGAGTGACAGCGGTGTGCGCTACGCCACCCACACGGACCAGCACGGACATGGAAGATGTGGCGGCCGTACCGTGAAGTATCCTGCGACCGCAACGGCCGAAGATGAGAGGGAGTATGCGGAGCGAAGATCCAGCGGACTCAGGTGGACTCGCGACCTTACTACCGGCGGGGCTGCCTCCAAGCATGGTCGCCTGCCGACGGATGCCAATGACAAAACCCCATCACGAGGAGATGAATACTGCCCTGAGAACGTTTTCCATCATGAGGTAAATCATCACGCGAGATTCGGAGGTCGTAAAACACGAGTGCTCACTCATAGGGATCTCAGACTGTCTGCATTTTTGGATATGAGACTTGAATTCATTGCAGAATTACTCCGATGCGCGCTCGTGTGCCTGGAAGTTGCTGCCGACGGTCGTCTCGCGTTTTCTTTCCATCGATTCGCGACCGGTTGTGAGGCAGAAATTCCATGTTTTTTTTGCTCCAGTCCAGTGACGCTTGCGCTTGCCTCTGAAACCACTGCGGTGTCAGTGGAGGCGTGAGTCGCAACTCAGCGACGGGCACAGCATCCCAGAGCGAATCGCATGTAGTGACTACTTCAAGTCGCACGGTCTCATCCCGATTCTTCCACGGTCTCAGACAAGACGCGAGCCTCTCCTAGACAACAGTGAACCGATCTTGTCGCGCACGCTCGTTTCTAGTTGTTCTCGAAGTGAGCCCAAGTGTCTGCAGACAGTGATGGCTGGCGGCGGGGCGTGCCGCTTCGTGTGGTCACGGTCTTCGTTAACCCCCGCCCACGGCGCGTTCCGTGCGCGTTCGCGCAGCACAGGACCGTTGCGTAGGGCTTGCGGTGGGATAGCGCACGGCGCGAATCCATCGGAACCCCGTGGTCGTCTGAACACGTCTTCAGCGATCCCAGCTCTCGCGCACTCTGCTCGTGCCTGACGCCCCGCGCTTTCGTCCCACTAGGCGCTTCCGCGTCGCACACGCACAAGGGACGTCTCCCATTCCTTCCCTCTTGAACGCCAGGCCCTCCTCCACCCGAGCGCGGCTTGCATTCGGTTCTTCCACACGTTCCAGCTTCCCCTTCACTGACCACTTGTCTCCGCGACGGATAAGAAGCCGATCGCTTCACCACCTTGCCCGTAAGCAGCACTACAGCGCCTCCGCGGGCGTTGTCGCCGCAGCTTCCAAGACGCCGTCACCTGCGATCCCTCGGCTTCGAAGTTCGTGCAAGCAAAAGTGCCTGAACGCGGTCATGACGGGCGTAGTCCATTCGCTGTCGGCGAGCATCACCTCCGCGCTCGCGGTCAAGCCGTCCACTGTGTACGTGCTGCGCGTTGAGAATACGGAGACCCGAAATGTCTGGCACCTGCGCCGCTGCTTCTCCGAGTTCTGCGACCTGCGCGAGCGAATGCTCGTGCTCATCGACGGCGGTAGCGTCTCGGGCACCACCGCCTCGAGTGGTACCGTGAGCTCTGCGGCGGGCATCGCGCAGAACTCCCCGACGACCGCGACGACCGTCGCGATGCGCCTGTTGGCACTGAACCCGTCGCTGCGTGGCGGCGGCTCGACGCCCGGGTCCACCACGAACAGCCCACGGTCCACGGGCTCCGCGGGTAGCGGGCCAATGCAAGAGCGGTTCCCGTACTTGTACACCAAGTTCCCGCGGCGGCAGTTCTTCGGTTCGCGCACCAAGAAGGTGATCGAGCAGCGCACGCTCGCGCTCAACCAGTTTCTGCAGGAGGCGCTGTGGTTCATGCGTGAGGTCAAGACGCAGCACAACATCGCGATGTACTTCAGCCTCATGACGCAGCTCGAGGCGTTCCTCGACTGCGCCAAGCACGCCGCGAAGGCCGGATCGAGCCCGCCGCCGTCGGGTGCGACGGCCCCGAACGGATTGTGCCCAGCATTTTACACGCTGTCACCACAGACGAATGTCCAGACGTCGAGCCCGCAGCTAGCGCCTGCAATGCCTTTCTCGACGGCGCCCTCGAGGCGCACGCGTACGCACGCGGCTTCTCCGACACACGAGTGCGCCGCGAAAGACGCTGCTGACCGAGCGCGCGCCGTCGCGGCACGCGGATTCTGCCACGCCCCGCAAAGCAATGAAGAGAGCGACGAAGAAGCGGACGACTACGAGGAGCGCAAGGTGCTCAAGCGACCCATCAGCTGCTTCATGAGCCACGAAGTGCGCGAGCGCCGCGTCTCGAACCCGGCGAGCCAGTTCGCGGCGGCGCTTCAGTCGAGGGCTTCCGAGCGCGATGCCGTCGTCTCGGCTGCGGACGCGTGGGCCGCACGCATCGAGATCGCGGGTATCCCACCGGCTGAGGCGCTGCGGCGCCGCAACAGCAAGAACCAGGCCATGCTCGTCAAGCAGTACTCGTCGCCAGTGCTGTCGACCAAGTCCACAGGATTGAGTGAGCGCGGCGACGCCCGGACGACCACAATCTACGGGCTCAACGACCGCTCTCCACATCTGCGTCGGCAGTGCCGCGCGTGAGCTAACCTCGCGCACGGACGGCAACAGCCTCGACGTGCTCGTTGTTTCCTTTTTTTGAAAGCTACGTATCTATCATAACTAGTGAGTATGCACACGTGAACGCGACACAGATCACGTGCCCCCCGTCGACGTCAATCCAACCACCCATCCACTAAGAACCAAACGGAGACAACGAAACATCCGCCCTCCAACGTGCAAGTGCCGTAAACCTCTTGAGACGCGAACCATCAGGCCATGCGAGCGACAGCATGGGGCTCCCCGGGGCGTTGGCAGCGAACAAGTCTTCCTGCTCCCGTATTCTACGAAATAAACACAGAAATTACAACGAAGTTGAACTGACGCATTCTCGTTTGTGTGGCATTCATAGTGTTCTATGGATCACGGCTCTGACGCGGCACGGACCACCTTGTCGGCAATGACCACAAGTTTTTCGAACGCGACGTGGTTGTACTTGCGCCACCAGAGCTGGTCCCGCCACTGCTTCGACGGGAAGCACGGGCTCGCGAGTCCGTGGAAGATGCGCGCGACATTGTAGCCATGCCATTCCGTAGAAAATGCGTTGGCGGTGCTGCCGCTTCCACGCGAGAGCGCGTCGTTCTGATTGTCTTCCTCAGCTTGAAGCACAGCGCCTGGAGGTCGAGACGTAAGAACTTCAACATCTCGCTCAATGGCTTCAACCAGATCCGGCGTGAGCGGCGAGGTGAGTGACCGCCATAGGGCCTCTTGGTCGTCCTGATCGTCGTGGCCGACTGCTTGCGATTCGTCAAAGTAGCTGCTCAGTTTGCGCTCGAGGAGACCAGCACCGCTCTCAGCTTCATCGTCGTCCTCGGCCTCGGAATCCGCGTCGATTCGCATAGACGACTCCATTGGAGCCGCCGCGGCGCTCAAGGCAACGTACAAGTGACGCAGCCGCTTGATCTCCATCGACTCGAGGGCATGGTGGCGCTCGTAGAGCAACTCTGTCCACGTATCCACGCACTGGCGACGTCGCTCAGCCTCGCTAGCTTGATTGTCTTGCTGATTGACCCATTCAATGCCGATATCGAATGCGGATCTCTCCATCTGGAACTGGCGAACCAGTCCTTGGGCCTGCCAGTTGCGCACACTCTGCATGAGCCGGCGGGACTGAACATCCAGCATTCGACTTTCCATGTCGGTACCAAAAGTGCCTGCTTGCTCAACTGGAAGAAGCTGCCTCGCAGCAGATGCGACGTGGAAGAATACGCGCAGGTGGCGGAGATATCCATCCACCTCAACCTCGACATGGCCAAGAGAACTGGTCGCGTCGTTGTTCATGACACTTGCGACGAGCCGCTTGAGCAGCGGATCGGTTTGCGGTCCTTTGAGCTGGCTCTCCATCATGTTGATCACACACCAGCTCATCGCGGTCGGCTGGATGGAGATTCGCATGTCCTCTTGGATCGTCGGGTCGAGGCTCATGAGCGTGAGGAAGGTCTCGACCATCGCGGACTTCATGTCCAGGTGCTGCTCCAGTGAAGAAACGTGCATCCACACTCGACTGCGAAGCGCCGGTTGCTCCTTCGACACCGGTACGACTACCATATTTTGACGCATGAAATCTTGGTTCACATGGTCACGGCAGGTTCCGGTTACTAGTTCCACGAGCTTGTGGAGTTGTGAGACGTGCAGCGCATTCGAGAAAAGCAGCGATCGGAATGCGCGCACGTCGTCATCCAGTAGGAAGAGGAGCGCTGTCGCGGCACGCCCGTCACGGCCAGCTCTTCCAACTTGCTGAAGGTAATGCTCGATCGACGAGGGCACGTGGTAGTGAACCACGAGCCGCACGTTCTGCTTGTCAATACCCATCCCGAAAGCGATGGTGGCGATCACGAGCTTGACGCGGCCACTCAGGAAGCCAAGACGAACTTTCTCCTTCGCCTCCGGGTCCATCTTGGCGTGGTATGCTGCGATCTTGTGCTTGGCCCACTTGGTTTTCGAGGAATCCGAGCCGCCATCCATCGCGAGGCGTTCCTGCAAGAGGTTTGCCATGGCTTCGGCTTGCCATTGCTGGTGGACGTACATGATGATGGCTCCACTGACCGCAGTTTTTGTAAGGAGAGTGCACAATCGCTCCAGCCGTTCCTCATCACTACGAACTCGAACCACGCGGAGATTCAGATTGTCTCGTTGCCACGGCATGCGAAGCACGCTTTTGAGTGCTTTGTCCTCCTTCTCGCCAGTGTCATCATCGGTTTGTGGCGCGTTCGTCAACTGGGACAAAATGTCGCGCTCGACACGTCGCGACGCCGTTGCGGTGATCGCCAAAACGCTGTCGGCGAGCGCAAAGACAGAGGCGAGTCGCAAGTAGCTCGGACGAAAGTGGTGCGACCACTCGGAAATGCAGTGCGCTTCGTCGACACACACGAGCGATATGCGCGATTGCATCTGCGACAAGAGCCGCTGAAAGCCGCTCGTGAGGGCTTTCTCAGGCGATACGAAGAGCAGTTTCAGTTTGCCTCCGAGCAAATCACGCACAAATTCAGCGTATTGGGTCTTGGACGAGCTCGAAGTGGTCACGCACGTCGCTTGGCGCTTCAGCACTGGCGGGAGGTTGTGAAACTGGTCGTTCATCAGCGAGATCAACGGCGAAATGACGATCGTGATGCCAGGCAGAAACAACGCTGGGTACTGGTAACACAGCGACTTGCCTGCACCAGTCGGCAGCACAAGTAGCGTTCGCTTCTTCTCGAACACGCGCTGAATCGCCCATTGCTGGCCAGCACGAAACTCGGAGTGGCCAAACACCACGCGGAGGTTTGTGAGCATGGCTTTCGCTTGATTCTCGACCGGCTTGGAGAGATCCAACGGAATATACTTGGACGTCGGGTCGTCTTCGTAGCTGGTGCTGTCGGCATCCCCGCTGTCTCCGCTTGCCTCCCCAAAAAGCCGGTGCAACGCAAATTGCGTGTGGTTTTCCTCCCACAGAAAATAGTCACAGCGACCTTCGTCGTATCCGAGCGGACACGAGAAGAAGGCTCGCCCGTGGTTCTTGTTCTTCTTCTTCACCAAAACTCGCTGACACACCAGCGCGTGTTGACACCTTGGCGGCTCTACGTCAGGCGGCGGGGCGGGGGAGCCCGCGATCGCCGCGCCATCTTCTTCTGCTTTGGATGCTGATCCCTGTGCACCGTTCACTTCGTGTCGCTTCAGCAGCTCCAGACACTCCTCAATGAAGTCAATCCCGTCGTCCAGCAGTCCTCTTCCTCCTCCTCCTGGACGGGCCACGTCTGCATTGCGGTCGACCTTTTGCTGGATCAGCGCCTTCTCCTCCGCGTCCACAAAGCCCCTCGAGCGCAAGTACGCCGGCTGCTTCTTGGCCTTGCCCGAGGAACCTTTGAAGCGCTTTCGCATGTTGAGCCGCACAAAGTTGTCGCTGACGGTGTGAGTCGACTGCTCATCCTTCCAACGAGAGAACGCGGCATCACTCTGTGCCTGCTTGCCATCCCCATCCGACCGCATCGTGGCCGAGGCGGCGTTGAACGCGTCAAGCTCGATCGTGCTCGGCGCTTTGAACCCCCATGTCGTGCCCGCGTCGCTGGACGCCACAGAGCTTGAGACAGCTGCTGGGGCTAGTGACTTTACGTCCGTACTCGTCGGCCGTGTTACCGGACCGTCATCGAAGGCGGTGGTGTCCGGCAGGAACAGACTCGCGCTGAGGGGCAGAGCCGGCGAATCGTCGTCCCCAAGGTCCACCGGTGCGTTCATCTTGACACGCTTGGAGGCTCCACCGTAGATTTCAGCAAACACGTCGTCAAATGACTCTCTGGGTGGCGCCGGCGGCAGCTCTTCAGCGCTCCGCCTGCTCGGCGTGGGCTTGGGGGCGGTTTTCGTGGGCTGCGACCAGCCGATGCCGCGCGGCAGCTTGGCGGGCGGCGCGGGCTTCGTCTTGCTGTCCATCAGCGGGCGCTTCTTCGAGGCCTTCGCGGTAGCTGCACTGCCACTGCCGCTCGTCCAGCCCACGGACGGTGGCGCCTTCGCCTTCGCTGGCGCGGGCGCCGACACCGCCGTCGCCGACGATGGTTTGGCGGCTGCTGGGGGCGTGTTCTTATTCTTGGTCTTCTTAGTCGCGACGGCTCGCATGAGCCAGCCGCAGTCGTCACCATCGCTGCGGGCGACCGCAGGCGGCGCGGCGGGCACAGTGCGCGGCGGTTTGGACGGCGCGCTGGCCGCCGCGGCCAGCGGCGCTTGGCTGCGGCGCGGCCACATGATAGATTGGCATACCCTCCCCCGCTTGGGAGCATCTCTATCGGCTCAGTTCTGAGTCCTACCTCTGATACCACCAAAAAGCGCGCGAGTATTTTGGATTTGATAAAAATAGAAGTGTATTTTGGCCAATTGAAATCCGCCAAGTCGATACAGTGAACATACCGATGTCAGGGCCCTATGGGCAAGCTCACGCACACACCCACACGTATCCGTGCTTGTGCCAGGCCGCTGGAGTCTCCATCGGAACCGCTTTCGGCTCGGGGCGGTCCGTCCACCGAGGTTCTGGAACCAAACAATCTGCCGGACTCGGGCAGATTGCAGAGTAGGGAGATTTCGCACGCCAGTCCTTGGTTCCGACCCGGAGGTCTGCTCTCCGATTGTGGCAGCGTATGTTTGGTCGCGCCAAGGTGGCGTACACAGTTTCCACAAATCAAAATGATACGAATCCATTTTCCACCAATGGCAAACTTGTGTGTCCACCACGTAGTGGGACGATTCCCGCGGCCTGATGGGATGAGACTGGATCGTTGATCTTCGCGCCACGTCTGCGCGGGACAACTGCGCTTGCCCGGCAAGCCTTGCCGGCGGTCTCTTCGCTCGGTCGCTCTAGCTCTATCACTGTGGTAGACCTGACGCTCCTCGGCATTCGATGCTCGCGCCGCTGGTATCACTCGCTCGGAATCGGATTCGCGACGTCCAACACCGACGGTCTCCGCTGATCGCGAATCGAGATCAACGCCATGGAGTCGCTGCTCGACCGCCTGCCCGCGCTCCCGACCTCGCTGGACGAGGTGCCGCCGACGGCGCTGCTGGTCACGGGCGGCGCGCTCGCGCTCGGCGTGTTCGTCGCGGCGTCCTCCCAGGCGCGTCGCGCCAAGGACAAGAAGGCGTTCGGCGACGCGAAGGAGGCGGTGCGCCTGCCCGACTCGTCGTTTTTTGTCGGCGATCTCGTGGCCGCGGCGCGCAACGAGCACCGCATCCACGACTGGATGACCGAGATGACGCTCCAGTGCGGCGAGAAGCCCTGGCTGTGGCGCCTGCCCGGCCAGTACGACATGGTGATCATGCCGACGCCCGAGGGCGTCGAGGACGTCATGGCCACGCAGTTTGACAAGTTCGTGCGCGGCGAGTTCCAGGCCAAGATCTTCGAGATCGTGTTCGGGCGCTCGATCGTCAGCTCGGACGGCATGCGTTGGTATCACCAGCGCAAGGCCGCGGCCAAGTTCTTCACGGCCAAGTCGCTGCGCACGTGCATGTCCACGAACATGAAGAAGAACGTCAACCAGATGCACGAGGTCTTCGAGAAGGCGATCGCGGCGAACGGCTCTGTGGACCTGGTGAAATTGTTCCACGAGTTCGCGCTCCAGACGTTTTGCGAGGTCGGGCTTGGCCTCGGCCTGCGCTGGATCGGCAGCGATGAGCCGAACCCGCTGGAGACGTCCATGGAGGGTGTGGCGATCGGTCTGTTGCGTCGCTTCCGTCTGCCCGGGTTCGTCTGGAAGCTCGAGCGCTTTCTGAACGTTGGCGCTGAACGTAACCTCGCCGAGTCGATGTACACGCTTCGTACTTGGATCCGCACTGTCATCGACAAGAGCCTCGAGGCGACCCGCAAAGCCCAATCGGAGCGCGCGGACAAGAGCGCCCCGGAAGAGACCGACGTCAAGAGCATCATGGAGCTCTTTATCGAGCAGAGCCACGAGAACGTCGAGGGCATGGGCCCAGACGACCTCGTCGACTTCATTCTCACGGTCGTGATGGCGGCCCACGACACGTCCGCTCTCTCTCTCTCGTGGTTCTTTCTCATCCTGACCAAGCACCCGCGTGTGGAGGCCAAGATCCGCGAGGAGATGGCGGCTGTGTTGCCCTCGATGGGCGTGACCGCCGATACGTACCTCACGACGGACCACACGCAGAAGCTTGTGTACGTGGAGGCCACGATCAAGGAAGTCCTGCGCCTCTACGCGGCGATCCCGCTCTCGCAGCGCCAGGCCACCGAGGACACGGTGGTCGCGGGCAACGTACTCATCCGCAAGGGCTCGTTGGTCGGCATCTCGCCGTACGTCATGGCGCGCATGCCGTCCATCTGGGGCCCCGACGCGGCCGAGTTCAAGCCCGAGCGCTGGATCGACCCCGAGACGGGCGAGTTGATCTCGGTCCCGAGCTCCAAGTTCACGACGTTCAGCACGGGCCCACGCATCTGCATCGGCATGAAGCTCGCGATGATGGAGCTCCGCGTCGCGACGGCCAACCTGCTTCACCGCTATCACTTTGACCTCGCGCAGCCCAACGACTGCAGCATCATGACCGGCACCGGTCTGACGATGAGAGACCCGGTCATCGTCACCGCGACCAAGTGCTCCACCGTGCACGCTGCGTAAGAAAAGACACGGAGAAACACGTTGGTTCAGGAGCGAACATTGAGCGTCCACGGAGAAGGCAAATAAACAAGCTGTGCGTGTGTACGTGGGAAAGACGTCGTGCCCTCCCGCGCGAAAGAGCGGAATATAAGGATATGGGCACTGCCACCTGCTTGGCCTCGGCGACTACCTTCTCGGGAATTGGAATCACCGGGTGTGCACCACACCGAACAAATACGGTAAAATAAGGAGGAATTTCGGTATCATTCGGGAAACGGAGGCTCAGGCACCGAAGAACGTATTTTTGGCGAGAGGGTAATTTACGGCCGGAGAAAAATACGCCGGCGTGCTTTTGTAAGGCGAGGACGGGGCGTGGGACAGGGGGCGTAATTTCCGCGTTCTTGCATGACAACGGCGCGGAAACCCCGCCTCGTCCATACCGCGTTGGTGATCGCCCGCGACCGAATAACGGTGCGAAGAAGCGTCGGCGCCCGCGCTGCCGCCGCCGCCGGTCCCATCAGTCTCGCAGACATCTACGAACCGGCCGCGCGCGCCATCATGGCTGACCGAGAGGCTGCGCGACGTGACGAGCGCAGATAACGAAGAGGTCGGCGTCATCGCCATGCTCCCACGGGTACGTGATATTCACGAGATGTTCTGTGTGCCGCCAGCAACTGATAGGCCACCGGCTTCCATGTGCTATGTTTATAGATGGTGATGCGCCCCGGCGTGTAACGCGCCTGGAGATAAAGCGATGGCGGTTCCACCTCCTACCCCCCGCCGCAAC
>JAADWV010000877.1:0-11177 GCA_023336295.1 Pythium folliculosum
AAAACACCACACACACAATGAGCTCCAAGCGCGAGTATTTGCTCCAGAAGGGCCGCCAGCTCCAGGCGCTGACGGCGGACGTGGACGCCATGGCCGCGTCCTCCTCCTCCTCCTCCTCCTCCGCGCCCAAGGGCAAGCAGGCTCGCGAGCTGAGCAAGGTGCGCGACCTGTGTCCCAACGGCACGGAGGACGACGTGCTGCTCGCGCTGCTCGCGCGCGCGCAGGGCGACCAGGCCAAGATCGAGCAGGCGATCAGCGAGCTCTGGGAGAACCACCGCGGCGGCGGCGCCGACGAGTGGGCCACGGTCGAGAAGAAGACCAAGAAGAAGACGGTGCGTCTATCGGCATGCGTTTCCCCTCATCCAAGAGTCTAACGTTTCCCTTGTTATACGATGCAGGAAACCAGCAGCTTTAGCGCGTCCTCGCGCCGCGGCGGCCGCGGCGACCGCCCGGCGTACAGCAAGCCCAACCAGCAGCCGGAGGACGCGGCCAACGACGGCGGCGCGCCGGCTGGCGGCGCTGTGCGCGGCCGTGGCACGCGCGGCGGCGTGCGTGGCCGAGGCGCCAGCGGCCGCGGCCCGACGCGCGGCGACGGCACGTCTGCCACCGCCACGACCACGACCACGACGACCGGCGACAAGACCGACGACCACACAGATGACGCGATCTCGCGCCCCGAGACCGCCGACAAGCCGGCGCCCGCGTCAACCAAGAGCTCGAGCGGCCCGCCGAAGCGCAAGGACCACGCCGGCAAGCAGACCGAGACCCAGCAGCCCGCCGTGGTGGCCGCGCCGCCGCCGCCGCCCGTGATCCCGGGACTCACCGGCGCTTGGACCAAGAAGCCCAACCTCGCGGGACTTATCCAGCCCGTCAAGCCCGCGGAGCCGCCCAAGCCCGTCGAGAAGCCCACGGAGAAGCCCGCCGAGAAGCCCACCACTGCCGCCGCTACACCTGCTGCGGCCACGGCCGCTGCCGCCGCCGCTATCCCGACCACACAGAAGCCGGCCACGCCCGCGAAGACGGCGTCGCCCGCTGCCAAGCCCACGTCGGCCCCGGTCGCGTCCCCGAAGGCCACGCCGGCGTCGCCCGCCGCGAAGAAGGTGCCCGCGTCCCCCGCTGCTGCTGCCGCCGCCAAGCCCGCTGCGGCGGCTGCGAGCCCGAAGAAGACGGCCACACCCAAGAAGGCGGCCTCGCCCAAGCCCGTGGAGAAGGTCGCGTCGCCCAAGGCGGACGCCTCGAAGAAGCTCGAATCGCCCAGCATCTCGGCCTGGGGATCGCTGGACGTGTCGACCACGACGATCGGCGACTGGTCGTCCTCGACCACGACCACCACGACGGAGAAGAAGACGGTGCACACGCCGAACGCCTGGTCGCGCGGCAGCCCGCTGGTCGCCGCGGAGACCACGACCTCGACGCCCGCGACGCCCGTGTCGCCCAAGGAGACTGCGGCTGGCTCGGCCGCGAGCCCCAAGTACCTGAAGCTCGGCCGCTGGGAGTCGACCGTTGCCTCGAACCTCTCGCTCCAGTTCGGTAGCTTTTCGCTCAATGGTGTTGACCAAGTCGAGTCGACCTCGCCGCGTGGCTGGGGTGCGACGTCGACCTCCGCGAAGACGACCACGAAGACCGCGGAGTCTACGAGCGCGTGGGGTACGCAGCCTGCCGCTTCGTCGCCCAAGAAGAAGGCGGCGCCGCTCTCTCCTGTTCGTGCCACGGAAACGGAGGAGCGCAAGACCACCACCTCGGCGCCGCCTGGACTCTCTGTGGAGTCGGGCCGCGTGACGCCCAAGTCGTCGCAGTCCCCGCGTGGCTTTGCGCCGTCGGCGCCCTCGCCTGCCGCGCTCCCGAAGCCGGATGAGGTCAAGCGCAGCACCCCGACCCGTGCCCAGGGCGGCCACTTCCAGGGAGCTGCCCAGACGCAGCAGTCGTCGAAGATCGGCTCGGGCTCGAACTACGCGTCTGACTTCAACGCCAAGTCGTCGACGATTTACCAGTCGACCTACGGCCAGTACTCGATGGGCCTTGGAGCCACCGGCAACCAGGCGCAGCTGAACTCTTCGAACACGCCCAAGGGTGGCGCCACCCGCCACGCGGCCTCGGCCCCGGCGGTCCAGTCGCCGACCCATGGCGCTCAGCAGGCGCAGACTGCGCAGTACCAGGCGCAGGCCCAGCAGACCCAGCAGCAGCAGAAGCCCGCGCCACAGCAGGCGCAGCAGACGCAGGGGCAGCAGCACCCGCACCAGGGCCAGCCCGGCCAGCACGCGCACCAGAACATGCCCGCGCACCACCAGGGCCCGCCGGGCTACCACCCGCACTACGCGCCGCCGCCGCCGCCGGGTATGGCCATGGCCTACAACCCGTACAACTACGCCAACTATTACCAGGGCTACGGCTACTACCAGAACCCGCAGTACCAGTACAGCCCGCGCACGCAGTACCCGCCGCGCGGCAGCGTGCCGTACGGTGTGGAGGGCCCGATGCCCGGCTTCTCGAACCCGCCGAACGCCCCGGTCGGCTACCAGGACCAGCACTTGCTGCACCAGCACGACTACCCTGGAGCGATCCCGCAGGGCTTTGGTGAGATCTCGGGTGCCTACGGTCTTCAGCAGCCCGGCCACCACCACCACGCGCAGGGTGGCCCGCAGAGCCACGGCAAGGGTGGCAGCCAGTCGGGCTCGCAGCAGCCGCGCTCGGGCTCGGGCGGTCAGGGCTACCAGGGCGGCGCGGGCGCGAACGCGCGTGACCACGCCGCGGCTGGACCGGCCGCGAACCCGACCGCGGGCGCCGCGTCGGCGGCCTCGTACGGCCAGCACTACGGCTGGGCCTCGTATGGCGCGCAGCCCATGGGCGGCTGGGGCCACATGATGCCCCAGGGCTACCAGCAGCAGAACCCGAACCAGCACCAGCAGCACCAGGGCTCCCACCAGGGCTCGCACCAGCAGTCATATCGCCAGTACGGCAGCAACAACTCGCAGGGCAGCAACGCCGGCGCGAACGAGACGGGCAGCGGCAGCGGCCACGGTGCGTGGAGCTCCTAGAAGCGCACGCAAGTGAGCTGAGCCCCGTGCCCAGCGCCCGCGCGCGTCGGAGAGAACGATGCGTCGAGGTCAAGGCGCGAGTCCGAGAGCACAGAAAAGGCGTTAGTTGTCAGGTCCCCAGGGTGAACGAGCGAGTTGTTTCACGGGCGAGAGCGCGTCTCTCGCTGCCGTGTTGCATGTGGCTGCATCCGCATTCTCAGAGAGCAGGCGACTCAGTTCGCCGCGATAGGTATCAAAGCAAAATGAACGTTAGGCTTTATCCAGCAGCGTCGGTTACTGGTGTGTGGAGATCTTTGAACAGGTTCGGGCGGTGTGATAGGCTGAAGGGTGGCACACGGCACACTGTGATTGGCTAGTTTCGGTTTTCTCAGCGTGCACTTTCTCGCATGGCCGCCTTTCTTTTTTGGCGCACACCTTTTTCTCTCATCGTCGCATGCATCATTTCTCTGGGCTATATTGGGGGCATCTACTTCTCACGCCAACCGCGGTCAAGACAGCAGCTTCGCACGCGCCGCCACGCGCCGTAGAGGCCCACACCCACTCGTCCACGCGACAGAACCAATCGATCCAGCCCCTCAACATCTTACTCGAGCGCCATGGACGTGGGCGCGCTCGTGTGGGTCCATGACCCCACGGACCCGCTCGTGTGGGTCTCCGCACAGCTGCTCGCGGTCCACCGATCCGGCGCTGGAGCTACCGACGTGCCGACGGCCGTGACTGTGGAGCTGCTCGAGAGCGCGCGGCGGCTCGACATCACGCTGAGCTACGCGCCTCCGTCGGGCAGCAGCAGCAGTGGCGAGTGCCGCAACGTGCTGCTGCAGAACCAGCCGCACGAGCTCGACCAGAGCGACCTCGTGGCGCTACCACACCTCCACGAGGCCTCGATCCTCCACGCGCTGCGCCTGCGGTACGCGCGCGACGCCATCTACACGCGCATCGGCGAGATCCTCATCTCGATCAACCCGTTCAAGAAGCTGCCGGCGCTCTACACGCGCGACGCCGTCGCCGCGTACGCGCCGGATGTGGACGCTTCCTCCGCCTCCTCTTCGTGCTCATCTGCCTCGTCGCCGCCGCATCTGTTTGCGATCGCGCGCGCCGCGTACGTCGACGTCTTGCGCAACGGGCGCAACCAGTCGATCCTCATCAGTGGCGAGAGCGGCGCCGGCAAGACCGAAGCCACCAAGATCATGATGAAGTACTTTGCCGAGACCTGCGGCGGTTCAGTGTCCGCGCCAGCGGCATCCTCTCCCGCGAGCTCGACGTTCTCGATCGAGACGCAGGTGCTCCAGTCCAACCCGATCCTCGAGGCCTTTGGCAACGCGCGCACCGTGCGCAACGACAACAGCAGCCGCTTCGGCAAGTTCATCGAGCTCCAGTTCGCGAGCAGCGACGTGACAGCGTCGCGCCGCGCGATTGTCGGTGCGCGGATCCGCACGTACCTGCTCGAGAAGATCCGCGTGATCTGCCAGGCGCCGCACGAGCGCAACTTTCACGTGTTTTACGAACTCATCGCTGTCGCCAGCGCCGCGGGGACCGCGTCGGCGCCGCCGTCGATCGCCGCGGCCGCGCCGGCGTGGCGGCTGCGCGCCGCGAGCGACTTCCGCATCCTCAACCAGAGCGGCTGCTTCGCGCGGCGCGACGGCGTCGAGGACGCGGCCCAGTTCGCGCGCACGCACCGCGCGATGCAGCAGATCGGGCTGCGCGACGACGAGATCGTGGACGCGTTCTCGGTGGTCGCGGCGCTGCTCCACCTGGGCAACGTCTCGTTCACCGAGCGGCTCCAGAGCAGCACCGCGACCCGCGAGGCGCTGGTCGCCGCCGGCAACGAGCCGTTCGGCACGGCCGCGTCGCTGCTGCGCGTGCCGGCCGAGCAGCTCGCGTTCGCGCTCACCAAGCGCACGCTCACGACCGCGACCGAGACGCTCACGGTGGCGCTCGACGCCGCGCAGGCCGAGCACACGCGCAACGCGCTGGTCATGGAGTGCTACCGGCTGCTCTTCGCGTGGCTCGTGGCGCAGGTCAACGCCAAGATCCACTGTGCCGATCCCACGACGCGCGTGGACTGCATCGGGCTGCTCGACATTTTCGGCTTTGAGGACATGGCGGTCAACTCGTTCGAGCAGCTGTGCATCAACTACGCGAACGAGGCGCTGCAGCACCAGTTCAACGAGTTCGTGTTCGACGAGGAGCAGAAGCTGTACGCGAGCGAGGGCATCCCGTGGGCCTTTGTCGACTTCCCCAACAACCGGCTCTGCCTCGAGCTCTTCGAGAAGCGGCCCATCGGGCTCTTCTCGCTCGCGGACCAGGAGTGCCTCTTCCCGCAGGGCACGGACCGCGCGCTGCTCGCCAAGCTCTACGCCGAGTTCGAGAAGAAGGCGCCGCACGCGCACTTTGCGCCGCCGCCCTCGGGCTGGCAGCGCCAGAGCCACTTCGTCGTGGCCCACTACGCCGGCCGCGTGAGCTACGCGGTCGACGGCTTTCTCGCCAAGAACAAGGACGCGTTCTGCGAGACCGCGGCCGCGCTGCTCGCCACCTCGCGCAGCGCGCTCGTCCAGGGCCTCAGCCGCGCGGCCCCGACAGCCACGCCCGACGGACCGCCGTCCACACCAGTCTTAGTGCGCGGCAAGTCGACCAAATCGGCGCTGCAGGCCGCGAGCGTCGGCTCGCAGTTCAAGCTCCAGCTCAACGACCTGCTGGACCGCATCCGCGCCACGGCGCCGCACTACGTGCGCTGCATCAAGCCCAACGACGCGGCCGCGAGCGAGCGCTTCCAGGCGCCGCGCGCGCTCGAGCAGCTGCGCTGCGGCGGCGTGCTCGAGGCCGTGCGCGTCGCGCGCGCTGGGTTTCCCGTGCGCATGGCCCACGCGCAGTTCCTCGCGCGCTACCAGCGCGTGCTGCTCTTCCGCGCCGCCCCTAACTCTTCTTCTTCCAAGCCGGCGCTCGAGCGGTGCCTCGCGCGGCTCGCCGAGCTCGTGCCCAACGCCGCAAGCAGCGTCAGTCTGGGACGCACGCGCGTGTTCTTCCGCCGCGAGCCGTACGAGCGCGTCGAGCGGCTGCGCGCCGAGATCCAAAGCCACGCAGCCGTGGCGATCCAAAAGACGCAGCGCGGCCACGGCGCGCGCCACGCGTTCACGCGGCTGCGCCGCGCTGTGCTGCAACTCCAGTCGCGGCTGCGCGGCGCCACGGCGCGTGAATGCGTCCGGCAACTGCGTCGCAACGCGAGCGCGCGGCTCGTACAGCGCCACGCGCGCCGCCTGATCGCCTCGCGGCGGTACACGCGGTACCGTGCGAGCGTGGTGGCGTTGCAGACGCACTGGCGGCGGCGTGTGGCCGCACGAATCGTCGTGACACTGCGGGAAGTGCGCGCGGCGCTCCGGCTCGCGGCCTTTTGGCGGTGCCACCACATGCGGCGCGCGTACTCGAAGCTGCGACGCGCGGCGCTGGCGCTGCAGTGCGCACACCGGCGGCGGCAGGCGCGGCGGCGGTTTGTGGCGCTGCGACTCGAGGCCCGCAACGTGTCCAAGCTCCAGCAGGACAACCTCAAGCTGCAGACCGAGCTGGCGACGCTGCGCATGGCGATGCTGGCGATGCAGGCGCAGGCGGGCTCGACCGCGTTCCCGGGCTTCCAGATCCCGATCGAGCCCGAGCTCGCGAGCAAGCTGCAGCTGCCCAAGCCGTCCATGCTGCTGCGCTCGCTGGACAAGCCGGAGCAAGCGCCGCAGTCGCCGCTGGACAATCAGCCGCTGGAGACGACCGAGGATCTGGAGCCTGCCACTACGGCAAGTGAGACCGTCAAGCCACGGTCTCACTTGGCAGTGGATCTCAGCCGCGCCGACAGCCCGAGCCGCGTCAAGCTGCAGGCGCCACACTCGGTGCTGCCGCCCTCGTCGTCGTCCTCTGGTTTCCGACGCAGCAGCATGGAGCCGTTGTTGTCCTCCTCTTCTTCGTCGTCGGAGATGTCCGCGTCCACGACCAAGGCCGAGTTCTTCTCGCAGATGCAGCGCCGCCGCAGCCGCAGCAGCCAGCAGCTCGGCACGGCAGGCACGCAGCGCTGGCCGAACCAGCAGGACGCGCTCGACGCCAAGGTCAAGCAGCTCCGCGAGGAGCTCAAGGCCGCCGCGCGGTCCGCGAACCCGGAGGAGGAGCAGGACGAGATCGTCAAGCGCTTCGTCGCGGCGCAGCTCCAGCAGACCGCACTCGCGAGCCCCAAGCCGTCGCCGTCGCCGTCGCCGCCGCCACCGCTGCAGGCGCGCCACTCGGGCAACTTTGGGCTCGCGCTGCCCGAGGAGTGCGACAACAACAGCGCTGTGGACGAGCAGCAGCCGCAGCAGGAGGCGACATCCTCCGCCGCGGACCCGACGGCCCCGATTGCGTCGACCGCGCACTTCAAGCGCCGCAGCAGCAGCAACCTGTCGCTGCCACAGCCGCTGACGGCGTGCGCGCCGCACAGCCGCTTCGCGTGGGGCGCGACCGCGCTGCCCGGCGGCGACCGCGAGCACATGGCCTCGGCGCCGCTGTCGGCGCGGCCGGCGTCCCACACGGGGCTCGCGTCGACCGGCCCGCGGTTCTTCGGCGACGTCGAAGGCTCGGCGTGGTCCTCGTCCGCGTTCGGCGGCAGCGTGACATCGCTGGGCAGCGTGCCGCGCTGGAGCAAGGCCGACCAGTGCCGCGCGTGCGCGTGCAAGTTCACGTTCCTCACGCGGCGCCACCACTGCCGCAGCTGCGGCCAGTCGTTCTGCTTCGAGCACTCGACGCGGCGCATGCAGCTCACGGAGCTGGGCTACGCGGACGCGCAGCGCGTGTGCGACGACTGCTTCGAGTGGCGCGTGCTAGAGGCCTCGCGCGCGTCGGTGGTCATTGGCTCGACGCCGCTGTCGCTCGACGCGCAGCGGCAGGCGTCGTCCATGTCGCTCGCGTCCGCGGTGCACTACAGCGACGTAGCTGCCTAGGAAGCCCCGTGCGTGTCGTGACGAAACTCATTTCTATTCGATCAAAAGACGCAGTTTGTTTTTTCTTCGCTTACGCCTTCTTGGCCTTGCCCTTGGGCTTGGGTGCGTCCTTGGGCTTGAGCGGCGCGAACGTCATGCGGTGGATCGCGCAGGCGCCGTGCTTGGCGATCGCGGATATGTGCTCGCGCGTCGGGTAGCCCTTGTGCTGCTTGAGGTTGTACTGCGGGTACTGCGCGTCGAGCTCGAGCATGATGCGGTCCCGCGTGACCTTGGCGAGGACCGAGGCCGCGGCGATCGAGTAGACCTTGCTGTCGCCCTGCACGACGGTCTCCGCGTCCACCGTGAGCTGTTTGGGCATGCGGTTGCCGTCCACGAACACAAAGTCGGCCGGCACGGCGAGCGCGGCCACGGCGTCGCTCATGGCCTCGAGCGACGCCTGGAGGATGTTGATCTCGTCGATGCGCTGCGCGCTCTTGACGCTCACGGCGTAGGTCACGCGCGGGTGCGTCGTGAGCTGCTCGAACAGCAACTCGCGCTGCGGCTCCGACAGCTTCTTGCTGTCGTGGATGCCCTCGATGACCACGTCCAGCGGCACGTGGCACGCCGCGGCGACCACGGGCCCGGCGAGCGGCCCGCGCCCGGCCTCGTCGCAGCCCACGACGTACTGGTACTGGCCCGAGGCCAGCTTGTTCTGCTCGTACTTGCGCGAGAGCGTGCCGTGGCGGAACGTGATCGTCGCCGCCGTCTCCTCACCGCTCTCAGTTGACGCCTTGCTGGCCGTGGCCGTGGCCGTGGCCGTGGGCTTGGGCTTGGCGGCCGTCTTGGTTCGCTTGGGCGCGGGCTCCGGCGCGAGCGGCGTCACGGTCTCGGAGCTGCTGAGCGCGCGAGAGAGAAAACGCGGCGAGCGACGCACCGGCGACGCGGCTGGCGCAACGGCAGCGGCAGCGGCAGCGGCGCTGCGCTTGCCCGAGCGCTTGGCGGCGGCCATGACGAGGGAGAGCTGGCGGTGCATGCAGCAATGGCAGCGTGTGCTTGGGATGATGGTTGGTGTCCATTTCCAGCCAATAAGGCAACGCTATAGATGCTTTTGGCCAATCGATGGATATACCTCCATTCTCCCCAATGCAACAGCAACACCTCCATCGTTATCCGCGCGGTGGAGAACCCGCCATCTCGATTCGCGTCTCCGTTCATGACACCACTTCACGTCGTTTGCTGTCGGTTGCGCGGATGCTCAAGCCCGTAGAGCAGCATTTTGTGTCGCTGTGCGCGCCGTCCCACGTCGCAGATTCTTGTGGTGGATGGCGCGTTCGTGCGGTAGGAACACAGAGCGAGCCCCCACCTGGAGTCATGGGACACGCACTCGGCCACTTCAACAATGCGACAGAGCCCTGCAGGCGGAGCACGAGCGAGGGAGTGAGTGAGGGTCCGTCCGCATCCCATCCACGCGAGAGAGGGTTGCTCGTGGGAGACACTGGCAACCAAGAGCTCTTTCCGCTGTCGTTCACCTGGGTGTGTGTACCCATGTGAAGAGATACATTCACCTCATTGGATAAATATCGTTTTACACTCGTTTGATTGGTTAATATGGAAGTGTGTGATTTAGACCAATCCGACGGGGGGATCTTGTTTCTGTGGCCTCCATGACCCCCATTTCGTGATTTGGTCGAGCCAGGAAGAAGCGAAGCAAACGAAGGAACCATGGCGGACGCTGCTGTGCCCGTGGAGAAGAAGCTGACCAAGAAGGAGCTGCGCATCCTGGAGCGTCAGAAGGCGGCGGTGCGACCCACGCTGTGCTGGGTCTAACAAAATGTAGCCATGCGTCTAACCCGAGGAGCTCCGTTGGTGGCCTGTCTTCGTAGGCTGCCGCGGCCGCGCCCAAGCTCACCGAGACCTACGGCGAGCTGCCGCTCATTCAGTCGCAGGAGAAGACCGACAAGACGCTCACGGCGTACGTCCCCGACGCGCTGCATCGCTATGCGCGTCCTGTAGCCATCGGACTAACCAAGGACCTGTGTTCTTTCTCAGTGTGGGCGACGTGAACCCGGAGTTCCAGGGCCAGCAGATCTGGGTGCGCGCGCACCTGCAGAGCGTGCGCGCGACCTCCAAGATCGCGTTCCTGGTCTTCCGCCAGGGCACGTTCTCGATCCAGGGCGTGCTCAACGAGAGCGACGCCGTGCCGCGCGAGATGCTCAAGTTCGCCGGCGGCGTGCCGAAGGAGTCGGTCGTCGACGCGTTCGTGACCGTCGTGCTGCCCAACCAGCCGGTGCTGAGCACGACGCAGAAGGACGTCGAGCTCTCGGTGCACAAGCTTTTTGTTGTGAGCAAGGCGCTGCCGGAGCTGCCGTTCCAGGTCGAGGACGCCGCGCGCTCGGACGTGCTCGTCAAGGCCGAGGGCTCGACGTTCGTGGACGTGGGCATGGACACGCGCCTCAACACGCGCGTGCTCGACCTGCGCACGCCCGCGAACCAGGCGATCATGCGCATCCAGGCCGGCGTCGGCCGCCTCTTCCGCCAGTTTTTCGACCAGCGCGGCTTTGTGGAGATCCACACGCCCAAGCTCATCGGCGGCGCCTCGGAGAGCGGTGCTAACTGCTTCACGCTCCAGTACTTTGACCAGCAGGCCTGCCTCGCGCAGTCGCCGCAGCTCTACAAGCAGATGGCGTGCGCGTGCTCGGGCCTCGAGAAGGTCTACGAGATCGGCCCGGTGTTCCGCGCCGAGAACTCGAACACGCACCGCCATATGTGCGAGTTCACGGGCTTGGACTTTGAGATGACCATCAAGGACCACTACCACGAGGTGCTCACAGTCTTCTCGGACCTGTTCATCTACATCTTCGACAACCTCGCGACCCAATACGAGCGCGAGCTGGCGATCATCAACGAGCAGCATCCGTTCGAGCCGCTCAAGTACAGCAAGCCGTCGCTCATCATCAACTACGAGGACGGCGTCAAGATGCTGCGCGAGGCCGGCATCGAGCAGGGCGAGGAGGAGGACCTGTCCACCGAGAACGAGAAGACGCTCGGCCGCCTCGTCAAGGAGAAGTACGGCACGGACTTTTACATCCTCGACCGCTTCCCGCTCGCCGTGCGCCCGTTCTACACGATGCCCGACCCGACCGACAAGCGCTGGAGCAACTCGTACGATCTCTTCATCCGCGGCGAGGAGATCGTCTCTGGCGCCCAGCGTGTC
>JAADWV010000878.1:0-11175 GCA_023336295.1 Pythium folliculosum
CCCCCCCCCCCCCCCCCCCCCCCCCCCCCCCCCCCCCCCCCCCCCCCCCCCCCCCCCCCCCCCCCCCCCCCCCAGCTCTTTGTGGTGCGTGGGATGGACCACCAGTCGCTGGCTCGTTTCGCGCGTGGCTAATCGACGATGGTGTTTCGGTGTGTCCGTCCGAAGGGAACCAACACACAGCACATACGAAAGCTTTGGACGCGACGCCGTCGCACTGTCTCCCGACTCGGCGCTGGTGCGGGCATAACGTGCTCTGGTCAAGCAAACTCGTTTCCACATTCAACTCCCTGTCCTGGTGAAGCCGTAGGGGAACTATCTTCTGTTTTGTATCTGTCAGAGCGTCGACGAGCCACGATATCCGACAATGAAGACCCCTGTGTGACGAAGCGGGATCCGACGTAGGAGCGACGTAGAGGGGGTAATGTATGCGTCATGGAAAAGTACGTCAAAACAAGTGCGCCGTTTGATTTTACGGGCACGTTGACATCTCTCTCCTTCAATACTGGTCGGTATTCCAGACCACTCTGGTGGACGAGTGCATAAAGCTCTCGACCGTGTGGGGCGGCGCGCTCGTTGCTGGTTGTGTGGCGCTAGAGAAAGCGGTTGTCGACGATTAGACGGGATCTCGACGCACTCGTTTTTACTTGCGAAAGAGTGGATGTGAAGTGCTCCCGATATGTGGTCGCTGCTTGGCAAAAGATTGTAGATTCATCCTCACGCGGCGCGCGGCGTCCCCAGGAATCGTGGCGTGGAACAAGCTGAGCGGGTCGATCTATATTGCTTTGGACCCATGTCCCACAACGCAAACGAATCAGGTCGAGCAAGTGACAGTGAAGGTTGAGCTGCCAATTCTCAGCTTCTCAGCTTGTCAACCCTGTCCTGGCTAGCTACAGGAGCTACTGGTAAGACATCTATCTCTGCCTAACTGGCGATAATCAGAGGACATCCACGCGGTTGCGTGTGGCCAGACGTTATCGCGCTGATCCCATACATGTACCAGCACTTCGATCTTCCGCGCTTTCGTCCACGTAAGCTGGTGAAGGGGTGCTTGAAACAACTCAGGCTTAGTACAACACGATCAAACCGCCCACGCTGGACGCTCAATGAGTCATCTCCGGTCCCTATTTGACGCCTTTGACTCCGCGCTTTGTTTCCACGGGACGGCAAACAACACTTTTTTTTAGTGACTACATCTCACAGCATCTTCAATCGCGGTTCTTCTCTGTTTTCCTGACCCATTCCCACTTCGACTAAGTGCCTAACTTCTGTTGACTGCTTTCCTAGCGCTGGCACGTGAGCATTCACAAGGAGATAGCAATTTGAAAGCGCGTCAGCGCGGCCCGACGACCAAACCAACGGCCTTGTACACACGTCCGCGTGCTCAGCTATCCTTCGTCACGTATCTTGCTTGTTTTCTTGCTATAGTCTTACATTCATCACCTCATCGTCGTACATGGCCATTGTTGTCGGGATCAAGCCTCCCTCACGCACCGTGGAGGCGGCTGAGTCTTGTAATCGCGCGTCCCCTTCGTCGTCGTCCCACAGCGTCGCACCCGCCAGCACCGCGGCAACATCCTCCAGGTTTCCTAACAGACTCGCAAATGCCTGCACGTAGTCCAGCCCACAGTCGTATTTCGTAATAAGACCCGTCTGGCCAAAGTGGAAGATTTCGCGGCTCGGGTACCGGATCGCGGCTCCCGCTAGCCGCTTGACGAACCGCGGGTCCGCCATCGCACTCGGGAACGCCTCTTGCAGCGCCTTGAGCGTCAGCGTACCGCTGAACGTGCCGAGCGCGATAACGATCGGCTCGTTCGCAGACCCGTGGCACGTCATACACGTGAGTGCGAGCCGCGGCAGCCCGTGGAGCGCCGAGTACTTCTTCCACAGTCGCACGAACGCGTCGACGCCGTCGTGGTCCAACGGTCCGCAGACCAACGTCGGGTCCAGCGCCGTCGCGACAAAGTGCTGCTGGCGATCCATGAGTAGTCGCTGGCGCTCACGCAGGAACGCGGCCTGCTCGCGGTCCTGCCGCGGCGTCCGCACCATCGCGAGCGCGCGCGAGTCCTCGTCACCACCTCGCGCCGCTAGCGACGCCTGAAGCTCGGCGATCTGCTGGTCGGCGATCGCCGACTCGAGGATCCAGCCGTGCTGGAATGCGCCAAAGTACTCGACCACGACCTCCACCGAGGTCTGCAGCAGCAGGCGGCGCTGCACCGCGCTCTTGGTGTTGAGCACGAGCCGCTGGACGTTCAGGTTCTCGATCTCCTGCCTGAGCGCGTTCACGTCAAGCCGCAGACCGTCCTCTTGGATCTGCAGCCGGTCGCGCAGGCGCCGCAGCCCGCGCGGGAACCGCGCTGATGCGGTCATCGTCCGCAACGGTATCGGCGCAGGTGCCGCCCGGACCGCGAGCCCCACCACTCGCGGAGCCCGCTGGTGCTGGCGAGGGCGCTGCTCGTCGTCGCCGTGGTCGTGGTCGTGGTGGTCGTCGCTGTCTCCACGGACGCTCGTTGTGTGAGCGTGAGACGAGACCTCGGTGCGATCCAACGGCGTTGCGGACAGCGACCGCGCGCGCGCCCCGAGCGCCGGCGGCGGTCTCACTATCGGTGGCGGTCCGTGGCTGCGGTTGCGGCGGCGCGGCTCCAGATCCGGGTCCGGATCCGACTGCGCGAACTCGGCCGGGGCGCGTCGCATGGAGTCCACCAGTGGACGTACGAGGTGGTGTGGTTGTGTGGGAATCGCGGCGTCCGACGGCGCGGCGTCCAGTGTTTCTCTGTGGTCGGCGGGGCGAAGTTTTATTTGTTTCGTCATTTCTCAGGGCGAAGCGGAGACAAAGGGGAGGAGGGGAGGCGGAGATGAGACCGAGAACCACAACCAAAACCAAACGCCAAACCACGCGTGCTTTGCGAAAGCCGACGTGGATCGCACCGTGGATTGATCGGTGATGGTTGGTTGTGGATGCACCGTTCGTCTTGATTCAGTGCTCTGGTCTGGTTTATTCTGGATTCAAAGACAAACATACTGATTTAGACTTTAAAGCGCAGCCGACTTTGGCACGCCCTTGCGCGGCTGCCTGGAGACGAAACAGTTCTTCGACGTCGCTAAGGAAGTAGGTTCGATTGTGGAGGCAGGACATCGGCGTGCGGCGTACTCGTTTAATCGAAGGAGGATCGAGTCAGCCATCGGCCGATGCGCACGAGAGTTTTTTTGGAGCGTGTCCTCGAAGGGTGCTTCTGGGAAGATGGCCATCGCCCCTCTGGATCCAGAGCGAGGGTCCGCCATTGGTGCTCTCCCTCGCCTGGCATGAGAACGGCAGAGAACCCTGGATTTCTCGGGCTGGCCGTGGTGTGCGTACCTCGCCGCCTTGACTCCTCGGATCTCTCCGGACCGCCTTCGTCTCGGGAGACATCGGCTCTCAACAACGTCTCGCGGACCACAGCCCACGTCCGACTTTCGATGCACAACGCCGACGGCGCAATACTTTCGCAGGGCTTTTCTGTTCTGCTGCTGGAGTCACAGTGCCGTCGTGGTTGTGGTTGCAGTTCCCATACGTTAATTCAATACGTTCACCTCCGTTCTTTGCGCTTCTCTCACCAGAAGTTCCGCCGCGGCGGAAGAGGCGGGCGGACTCGGTTGTACCCACATGCGCCAGGCGACCTGGGGGAGAACAGAGCCACCGATCCGATGCACGCGACTGGGCCACGAGAGTGGCCGGCCGCAAGGTCGCCACAGGGCACCGGGTGTCGACCGGATGCGGAGATCGGTGGAATGGTCGTGGTATGGGCCGCCGCCGACAAAGAGACCGTGATCACTGTCAACAAGAGAGCTCGTCGTTGCTTCTTCCTCGAGCCGCCTCCGTGTTGCAACACGAAAAAGCTCGTGGCGTCGGTTCTAACAAACGTGCTGCACCGTCATCCTCTTTGTTTTTTTTTTCGTTTTTCGTTGGTTTTTCGTCCAACTCTTCGGCACTGTCGAAAATCCGGATTTTATCCAATCGAGCTAAAGCAAGGGGGGTATACGCTCGCAGGGAGGAGGAGGTTATGCTCGACCGCATTGCCACCGTGCCAGGGTCCCGACCATGGCAACGCCGCCGCCCCCGCGCTCGCGTGGGCCCACCGTGATGACCACGCTCGCGGACGTGTTCTGCTACCAGGCCAGCGAGGTGGAGCCGGCCCGGGCGCACCGCCGGTCGTTCCCCGCGGCGCTCAAGCGGCTCCGCGACCGGTTACGCGCGCTGGAAGAACGGCTCGTGCTGGACGCCAACGCGCTGCGCCAGGACGTCGCGAATCTGGAGCTCCAGCGGCGGCTGCTCACGCGGAAGATAAGTGCGCACGACGCCCGTGTCCAGCAGCGCGTCGTGGCAGTCGTGGGCGAGTACTTTTCTGTGTTCGAGCGCGGATGGCTTCAACAAGACCGTGAGATCAACGCTCCGCACGAACAGATCCCGCGAGGACGTGGGGATCTCCCGCACCTGCCAGCGGACGCTGTGTTGGCGGACCGCCAGCGCCGCTTCCTCCGGACGGCCGTGGCACGGGAGGTACTCGACCAGCTCACGGCGTGCTGGCAGTCGCTGGCACGAGAGTACGAGGGCATTCGGCTGGTGCTCACCGGCGTCGAGTGCGTGGGCGCGGCTGAGGAGCCGATCGTGGTCGCGAGGGCCATTATCGTGGGCTCTCTCCGACTTGTTGGTGGTGGCCGCGAGCCACATCGACGCCACGGGCGCGATGCGGACGCCTCGTGGGGAGAACCGGTCGAGTATCCGTGTCGCGTGACATGCAGTGTCACGTCGAGTGGCCAGATCTGTGGGCATACCGTGGAGATTGACCGCGTTGACGCGCTGCGACGCGCCATGGGTTCGCTGGAGCGAGTGGAAGAGGTGCTGCGGCTCGCTCCTGGGAGGTGACGGTGAAGTTCATCTAGTTGAAGCTACTACTGTTCGTTGCCGCGTCTGACGATCGAGATCTTCGTTTCTTATGCAGTACTACTCCCTACTCTGTCACGGGCCAGTCGTGTCGGTCGGAAAGACTACGTTCTGGCTTGACACGCCAGGAGGACGCTTCTGAACGACATGCATCCCGCTCGACTGAATACCATCTTCAAGGTTATCAAGATTCCGGTAGCCACGCAGAGCACCTGGTTTATTTTCACGAGAAGTGCGTGGTCATTGGAGAGGTATGAAGAAGCAGCAGTGTCGTCCAAGGAACTCCCCGCCCGTGATGAGCAGCAGTTTGATCGCCGATGAAGCCTAGGAAAACAGCGTCAGCAATCGTCGTTGCGAGTTAAACCCAAATCAAAAGTGTTCGTGTTCCAAACCACTGCCATGCCGTGAAGAGAACTACAGAGACAATGTTTGGGGAGTACGATAGTCCCTCGGATGCACCGCCCCTGGTCCGTGATGCCCGAATTGATGATACAATGAACGCGGGAGGTTTCAGACGAACTTGAGTCGGCCGTTCATCGATAATATTTCGTCGTGAACGCTATGGTCTGTCCACAAGCGGTGGATTAACCGGCTTGTCAACGACTCAATCCCACTCGTTGCAGAGACCTCCCATCCCAGCACGAGGGAGTAAATTGATTTCCGTGGTGTTCACTTTTCTTTCTGCTGCTCTAGCCTATCGCGAGTTCTACTGTTTCTAATAACGTGTCCTGGTGCGCGGACTTCCCGCTTGTACGGGGACGATAGCTAGAGCACGGTTGCGATACTATTGATTTGGTCCGAGCCATCAACGTCGTCGTCAGGATTTATGGCTGCACAAGTGATGGCCGTGCTGTGGGCTTGGAGGAGGCGACCGTCGCGGTCGATCAGGACGGATATCGCGGGTGTGTGAATATTGCGGTGTTTCTTGTCTTTGCGGAGCTCACTGACAAGCTAGAGCACACAACGTCCACGCACAATTGCGGCCCGTATCGATCATGCTGGTACTTCACAGTACACGCAATAGCCCCCCGCGTTGGCTGGGGGTCTTCACACCTGTGGTCTTTGGGAACATGTGCAGCAGATTTGAAGCACATTGTCCCTCGTCAAAAACCATCCAAGACCCACCATCTCCGAGTCCTTGACCGACACTAAAGTGGCCACGGCTCACCTCAAGCGCAGTTTGGATGAGTCACTTCCCTCAGCTGTATTCTCAACACAATGACTATCCACTCAGCCTGCTTTCAGAGCCGAGTGGCCGATGATTTGCCTTTCTCCGCGAGTTTATTCGTTTCCCGAGATCCAATGCATATCCGACGCGTGTAAGGCTGCTGGATGTCCATTAGAGGGTGTGTTCTCTACGAGCAGGTGACGCTCAACGCTACCGTTGCCTGTGAGCCTCCGCCGAGCCGAAGCGCTTCCATCACCCTGCACTCCCAGCTGTCCAACGTGGTCGGCCGGCTCCCATTACTGATAATGTTGAGGAGTCAAGCCGCACCGCGATGTGGCCGTGAGTAATTCCTACTTCAAAATCGCTGAAGCGCTTCCATTTCGTCCCTACCAACCAGTCGCAAATTTTCGTAGGCCGAAACGGGATTCGTGCCTTTCTCGCTGCATGATATGTGTATATAGCCAGTACTTGTGGTGAGTCAGAGCAGCAAAATGAAAATGAAGACAATGGGACTCTGTTGAGCACCCAGTTAGTCCCCACCACTCCCTTGCCACAGCCTTGTCTCACCTGCCACTCTCCCCTTGCTCCTCAGTCATGGAAACCGACTAAATCCGATCCCTCTGCGAAGTGCGATGTCGCGTGCGGTGGTTCATCCTTCGTGTCGCTAATACGTACGACACCGCTTCGTACCTTCAATGACAAGGTCTACTCGTTCTCCTACCAGGAGACTTCGCAAACCCCCACTCCATTCTAGTACATGACAGCTCCTGTTGATCGCCAGGCGCAACTCAATAGACTTCACCAAACACGCTTCGTATCTTCAAGACCGCGACTCCCAACGCAAGTGCCTCTTCATCGAGAACTTTGAGACCGCAACTATCAACACGACCGCCGCTGCAGCGTGCATCACGTTTTTTGCCGTGCCGCGAGACCATTTTTGAGCCTCCACAATTGTGCTTGGTAGTCGAATCAACTTGGGGTGTCCTGGTGGAATGATGTTTCGGCAGAAGTGACCTCACACTGCGTCGGCTGTACGTCGTTCGTTGTCACGCACGCCGTCTGTGAGAAGGAACGCCGTGTACTCCACTGTCGTTCACATCTTCTTACTCTCCGCGTCGACAAAAACCTCCGAGCGACTGACTTGCCTCCGATATCCTCCCACTTTGGCCGCGATGCCGCCTGGCACCAAATCAAGATTGTTGAAACTGTGCTGAAGGGTTCTTCCACCTTTACGTGATCCGTGTGCCTTCCGTGCTGCAGCAGAGAATTCATCAGTACTCGTAGCGTGTTGGAGCAGCCGAAAGAGAAATGAACACAAAAACTCAGTTGTACCCTCCGCTCAGGATCGGCCTATCATCCAATGTTACTTTGCATTCACGACGGAAAGACTATCACAACCCACAAACCTGGAGGATTCGCTGTGGTTCCCACCGTCCCAACAGACCTCGAAATGGTGGAAGACCCCCCAAGCTCCACTGAACAGGAACTGAAGGCATTTGGTCCCATCTAACCAGGTTCGCCAACTAGGTGTCACTGTCAAGTTCCAGCTGGAGAAATGGATCCCTTTGGCTTCCTACAGCAACAAAACAAATTGTGAGCTCCCGACATGTCAAGGTCCACCAAATCCCTCTCTCAATTAGCCTGTGAACATGCATAAGCTAGTTTTGAAGCAGACAGATTCACCACCTGTCTATCGTACAAATCGCCGGTGCCCCGCCCACCTCCAGTGTGAGTATAAGTCAACTGCAGTTCACAGCGCGTCCTCTACGTGTGGGCTTCGTGTCGTGAAAATTCCTGCTCGTTTGCCTCACTCAGCGACTCGTCGCACCGGCTGTGAAGACAAGAACCAAAGAAAGAGCACGACCAGCTCGTTTTCGACAGCCCACCGAGATGCTTGGGTTACGTGGTGGGGCTCTGACGTCACCACGAAATCCCGACCTGGCTCGACGATGGACGCGCGATTTCGCGATCGTTGCATGCTGCCCAGACCGAGCACACGTTGGTAGAGTCTGCAGTTGGCAGCGTTGGCTCTTCAGAGTGTACCTCTTCTGGCTCTGTGATCGATATTGGAGCGGGAAATTTCGTATCGCCCATCGCATTATCGATGATTGCGTTTCGGCATGTACCTGCTATGTCGAACACGAAATGAACGACGAATACGAGGCAACGCAGTGAGAAATTCGGCTTTGAATGTGCCTTGAATTTGGACAGCGATCACATAGCGTCTCCTGTACATCCCACGCCATCAAATCCCCGTTCATGCCCATCAGTGGCGTTCATGAACTCGCCGACGAGCTTCACCTGCACACACATGGACACACATGCGCGCACACACACACATTAGGCACAAAGCATCCATCGCGCCATGATTCGAGGGAGTCAATCAAATACCTTGCTTTGCGTCGCGCAACGGATCAAAACAATCGGCAAGTTGGCGCGTTTGTCCGAGAAAGAGTCGATTTCTGAGACGCAGGCTCGCGAGACACGCCGCTTCTGGTGGCAGCTCGTTCGAGCTCTCCGGGTTCTCCTGTTGCCGAAGCAGCACCTAGACGACGCAAATGTTTGATCGGCATCGGGCATAGGCATCCAACAGCTTCAACTGCGGGCTCACTGTCGGCTTGGTTCACCTCCTTAGGCACAGTGTTCTCGCGTGTCCCTTACCCGTTCGCGTTGTCTCAACTCGAGACGAACTTCACGCGCCGACAACTGATGGCCATCGCAGTCTTCTCTCTACCGCACCAGCACAACGCCTCGTGAGCATGGCGAGGGAGACGACAGCAGAGCCAATACACCTGGACGAACCGAACACGAACGCTGGGCTCATGTCGCACGCGATCATCAGCATTGTGCGAGTGCCGCGCCGCTTGGCGAGTCGCCGTCCTCCTGTCGTCAACGCGCACACATAAAACCGCCGTCTCCGCCGTCTTCCTGGCGACCTCGCGACTGGCGTGAACGGACGGGGGCGGCGTGTCCGCTGCCGGAAGAGCAGTTCGCCGAGTCGATGATGCTGGACGAGAACAACGAACAGCTCACCTGGTAATGGCATGATCTTGCACCCTCTTTTGATAAATCGCATGTCAGACCTGGTCATCATTCGAGCTGGCGCTGCTGTATCAGTACATACATACAGCAGCACTCTTGAGTAATACCAGATCCTGAGCTCGTCCCCAAGCGAAGCATGCGAGCAGCCCACCACGCAGCGCGGTGGTGAGGCTCTGTGTACATTTGAGTCTGTCTGTGGGCGACAGCTTTTCGATCTCGTCAAAGACGTCGTCCCGGTGCGCGAGCGACTTGCACTGGGTGTGCTCGACCCACTCGATGTACTTGGAGCCCGTGGCGGTGATCAGCGTCTGTGCGTGCGTCATGCGCTCTTCGAACGACTCGGCCTTGAGCGACGGGACGTCAAAGACCTTGTACACGAGCTGGTCCCAGTGCTTGGAGTGTTCGGTTTTGGCGATGCCGACCGTAAACTGGAAGCGGCCACGGCCGCCAAACAGCTCGCCATCGAGATCCTGGTCAGCGGGGAAGATCTGGATGCCTTGCTTATCCGCGTCATCCTTTTTTACTGGCCGGCGCGCTCACCACAGACCAAGATCGCCATCGACTTGGTCACGCATGGATCCATACGGAATCCATTGGCCTTCGCGAGCTGTGCCGCTTGTTTCTCGGAGTCCTTAACCAACGTGCCTGTGAACACGACGAGATGGTGCGTTGCGTCGTCGTCTGCTGGCTCGGCCTTGCGCTTGGCGCCAGTCGTGGCTGTTTTCGTGGCGGCAGCAATGCTTGGGGCTGACTTGGCACTGCGCTTCGAACCGCTGGAACCACCACTCAGTTGACCAACCAACCCAGTCTTGTTCGGTGAAGATCTTAATTTCCTTCTTCTGTGCGCCTCCAGCTTTCTTGCCGGCCTTGTCGCCACTCACGACGATCGTCGGGGCCTTGGTCATGCTCGAACCCACGGTGTCGGCGACTTCGATCGCATCTTTGCGTGTCTGTGTCGTCAGCATTCCCGTGAACATCACGACGTCGCCGCATCTCCATTGCCCCACCAACACCGATGAAGGGCCCGCGCCAAAGAACGCATCGATGGAGAGCTTGTCCATGACGTTGTCGTCGTCGCCTTCATTCCACGCGCCTGCATTACCGTTCTCGGCGTCTTCCGTGCGTTGACCACTGTCATTGTCGCCGTCACCTCCTGGCCATGGAAGACCTCGCACACGAGCAGACCCCAGTTATTGGAGTGCTTGGTCTTGGCATTTCGTCTCACACTCCGTGGCGTTGGTGGGGCAATGGAGGTACATCAATGGAGAGCATATCGGTGGCTGTGACTCGAAGCCAGCCTGGTGTTGTGTGGTTGGCAACATAAAACGCTGGGTTTTAGCTCTTCACCACGGAAAAGGCGAAAATGCTGGCGTCTCACCTGCCTCGACTAACGGCCACAGTATCTTCAGAACACTCGTTGTTGCTCCGCCGTCTCGAAAAATCTCCATGGCGACTGTAAAGTAACCACGACCGCCAAACTGCTCGACGACGAAATCCTGGGACATGGAGAACCCATCGATGAGCCGCTGAGGGCGTTTTCGAGACGCAATTGGAACACACGCAGCTTTATCACGCAGCATAGATACCGCGAGCGTTGCCACAGGGTTTTGACTCGGACCACGACGCTTGAACGTATGTGCTGATGGCATCTTGAGTCAGCACGATATTCGAACGGGAGCTTGAAGACTGCCACCAGAAACCCCGTCGCAACTGATGTCGCGCGATGGAAAGAGGGCTTGGTAGTCGGATATGCTTGCATCACTTGACTTGAGCACTATGCACACAGGACATGGTCAGGTTGACATGTCCACTATCGTCGTATCGTGACCAATACTCACGATGACGTTCCGCATGGTCACCATGAAGCACAAAATCGAAGGCGATACATACCAGCCCGGAGAAGGTGGCCGAGCTCACCACACCGTCGGATAAAGTGAGGACATTCAGTGATTTGGTCCACGTACGTTCGATGAAGTTGTTGACTCTGGTTCCTCTTTCGTAGCCGTTGGCCATTGACCACGAACTACGGTAATAACAACGCCATCCC
>JAADWV010000879.1:0-11151 GCA_023336295.1 Pythium folliculosum
CCACGACCGAGTTGGACTCGACTTTCATGTCATCACCCGAGTCGGGTGATGACATGAAAGTCGAGTCCAACTCGGTTGTGTTCCTGTCATTCGTGGAGGAACCGAAGGCGAGCACTGCCTTCGGCCCGTGTGCAGTCGTTGCGTCCGATTTTGTAGACAACGACGAGCGGCACGAGGGGGAACCTCACTCCGGAGTGCTTGAACAGCTCACATCTGCAGTGTTGGTTACGGAGACCGTGACGCCCAAAGGCACTGTCGTCACGATCAGTAGATGGGAACACAGTCGTTTCCGTGCACCCCTCGACGAGCCTCTGACAAGACTGCAGATCGAGCAGCTGCATGCGATGGGCAAACAACGTTGGGAGACCATGCTGCAGGTGATACATGAGCGCCTGGAGGCGCTGTGGTAGATACTTCCGCGAAACTAAGGAAATTTCAGATAACCAGTTGTGTAAGCAGTTCGTTGTGGGTGTGTGGGAGATCGCCAACAGCGCTGAACAAGGCAATGATAAGAAGCGGTTGCTAGTTTCTTCAACGCGGGTAATGCTAGATAGAGTCGTTCGGTGCAGATTCTTGACTCACAAGACAAAACCGGTTGTGAAGGGATTTTGGAGGACGTGTTGAGCGTTCGTACTGACAGGCAGTTCGTAGTACTTTATTATTGTTACAGGTAGATTAGAAACAAGCGTACGGGGTGATGGCTGCGGTCTTATGGTTCGGGTGTGATAAAGGAGAGCTGCTCCTTCATGATCTTGGGGATCATTCCGCACCACTGTGTGATCCCGTTGCGGGAGACGTTGGCTACCTCTTCCGAGATCGGGAATTGCGGCGGAAGCATGCGCACGAACGACCAGCGTGCCATTGCGATCGTTGGCTTCTCGCCTGTCAGCGATGGGATCTCGGTGAGAGTGACAGCGGCAGTGAGGTCCTTGCGCACACAAATATCCGGTCGGTAGGGATGCAGGTCGTCGATGTCGACGTAGTCCATGGTGGCGACCGCAAAGCCCGGAGCATCAGCTGTCGCTTCCACGCAAGTTGCCATTGTTATGATGTTGCACTCGACCTCGACGCCGCCAGGAACCGTTGAGAGGAATCGTGATTGGCCGAACTTGAATTCCTCGAGCTCGTCGCTCTCGCGGACCGTGAGGAACCCGAGCTTCTCCGAGATGGTGATCTCCTGGTTCACGATAAAATCCTTGAGCGCGTCGTATACTTGGCGCGTGCTGTGGCCTTGCCGGAACTGCGTGATGTCGATCGACAGGACGCACAGCTCGCCGTCGGGCAGCTCGAACTGCTCCGACTGCTTGTGGGCGACGTTGAGATCCAAGAACCGCGTGCGCTCGGCCATGAACTGCGCAGCCGCGCTCAGCTTGGACTCGTGCATGCCGCTCATCACCGCATGGCGCTGGTTCTGGTCAGCAGGCAATCGGATGAAATCCCGCAATGGAACGACGCCCGTCGCGCGGATCATCGCGAGCGTGTGCGCCGACATCATCGACTGCGTGCCGGCCAGCGACAGCGTGCTCTGCTCCACCGCGCGCGCCAGCACGGCATTCGCGACCAGCGAGTCGCGCAGCTCGGTCTTGTGGACGGGAACCTCGCGCTCGTACAGCTCAAGCTTGGCCTGCAGCGCGCGCACCTGGTCCTCGAGCTCCTGGATCTCGTCCTTGCGCACGTAGTATGTGGTCTTGCGCTTCTTGGCTGGTGCGTCGCTGGCGGGCTTGCGTTTCGCTAGTCGTAAGGGAGCTACCATGACTGGCAGATCCACGCCGCTGCCCTCGGAGGCGCTGCTCGTGCCGTCGCTCGCGTAGCTGTCCATCGCTGCTGGGGTGTGGAATAGTCTGGGTGTGGGCGCGAGGTATAATGCGGGATTGCAACACAACAGATCAGACGGTCTCTGCTCCACAGTGGAGCCTCCACTTGGGGCTCAGCAGAGTGATGGTCTGTGTTGGACCGGCATTCTCGACAGCATCATCTTGCGGGTAGGGGATTGCGCTTGGAACAGCAATAGTGTAGCCATCTCACATTCCACTCAATTCCAGCGTGGCGGTCAGCGAGCCAGTGCGCCAATGGGAATGCAATGCCATTGCATTCCCATGTACATTGATAGGTGAGGAGACCGTCAGCAAACTCACACTTGCAGTCTGATACAATTGTAGTGCATTACAAGTCTGGAATACGCTTGAAATCTCACGCCCCTGGTGGGACCTGAGCAAGCTGCGCGAGCATGGCTTTGGTGACGAGGTCACACCACTGGAGCATGCCGTTGGCGATCACGCTCTCGGCCTCGGGCGACCGCGAGATCGGCGACCCCGGGATGCGCACGTAGGACCACCGCGCCAACGCGACCGTGGGCTTGCCGCCTGTCGAAGAGGGCATCTCCTGGAGTATTACAGCGCCCGTGAACTCCTTGCGGAGACTCACGTCCGGGCGGTACGGGTATAGATCGTCCTGGTCCACAAAGTCGAGCGCGCTCACTGCGTACGCTGGGGTGGTCTCGGTGGCGTCCACAAACTCGGTGAAAGTCACCATGTTGCACTCAACCTCGAGCCCGCAGGGTAAACTCGAGAGCAGCCGCGTCTGGCCGAATCGGAAATGGTTGTCGAGCTCCTCGCTCTCGCGCATCGTGAGTACGCCGAGCTGCTCGAAGACACAAGACTCTGGGTGGACCAGGAAGTGCGTGAGCGCGTCTGAGACTTGACGGAGACTGTGGCCACCGGTGAAGTTGGTCACTGACAGCGTTGTGGCGACAGCGTCGCCCCCGGTGAGTTCAAACTGATCGACTTGACGATGGTCCACGCGCAGGTCCAGGTGCCGCGTGCGCTCGGCCATGAAGCGCGCAGCGGTGGCAAGCTTGGACGCGTGGATCGAGCTGAGTACGGCGTTGCGTTGGTCCAGATTGGCGGGCAAATGGATGTAGCTTCTAAGGGGCACGACGTCACAGTCCTGAAGCATCGCGAGGTTGTACGCCGTCGCCACGGACTGCGTGCCAGCCGTCATGAGCGTGTTGTGGCTCACGTTGTGAGCGAGGAACGCGTTCGCGGCCACCGCGTCGGAGAGGGATCTTGAAGGAGCTGGCGCCGGTGGTAGTGGTGGTCGCATTTCGTAAACCTTGAGCTTGGCTTTGAGCGCCTTGAGCTCGTCTCGAAGTGTAGCGATCTCGTCGCGACGCATGTAGTAGGTGGTCTTGCGCTTCTTCTTCTGCTCGTTTCGGACCTTGGCTTTGGTCGGCGGCATGATCGCTGTGCATGGGGTCACCTTTGCAACGGGGAGCTCAATGCCGCCTTCCGAGGCGCTGCTCGTGCCGTCGCTCACGTGGTTGTCCATCCGAAAAGTCTTGGCGGCTCAATCGGGAAATGAGACCCGTGGCAGAGAGGATGCCGATCCTCTTTGCCTGACGGACACACACATTCTGACTCCAAGATTGTTGAAGAGCATCATCGTACTGATACCCACTCAATCCAGGGGTGGGGGATTGTTCTCACTGCACCCAAAGAAGGGAATGGAACTGGTCTTGTCGTCTCTGAAAGGCACACATGGTCCGTTGAGTGCCCAAAGACCACTAAAGCCGACATAAATGCGTCACGCTGTCAGATAATCGAAGAACCATGTCTTTTACGGTCTCCGTTGCGTCTTTGAGCATGTGGCCTCGGAAGGAGCGAGACCTAGGCCTATGGCGCTGGTGGGACCGTCGAGAGCCGCTCCTTCATGATCACCGGCACGATCTCGCACCACTGGAGCATGCCCGAGCGCACTTCCTTTTCGGCCTCTTCCGAGATTTGGAACGCACGCGGCGGCACGCGCACGTGGGACCACCGTGCCATCGCGATCGTGGGCTTGCCCCCGTTCGGAGACGGGATCTCGTTCAGGGTGACCGCGAGCGTGACTTCCTTCTGGACGCACATGTCCGGGCGATACGGGTACAAGTCGTCCTGGTTCACGAAGTCCAGCATGCCGACAGCGTAACCCGGGGCGTGCTCACTGGCGTCGATGCAGGTCGCGAACACGGTGGAGTTCGACTCGACCTCGATCCCGCCACGCACGGTCGAGAGGAACCGTGTCTGGCAGCACGTGGCCTGCTCGACCTCGTCGCTCTCGCGGACCGTGAGAATGCCGAGCTTCTCCGAGATGGTCATCTCCTGGTGGACCACAAAGAACATGAGCGCGTCGTACACTTGGCGCAGGCTGTGGCCAGTGTCAAACTGCGCGACGTCCATGGAGACCACCGTGATTTCGCCATTGGGCAGCTCGAACTGCTCGCACTGCCGGTGGCGCACTCGGAGGTCCAGGAACCGCGTGCGCTCGGCCATGAACCGCACGGCCGCGCTCAACTTGGTCTGGAACATCTCGTCCATAATCTCCTGGCGCCGGGCCGCGTCGGCGGGGAGATGCACGAAGCTATGAAGTGGCCCGACGCCGTTCGCCTGGACCATCGCGAGGTTGTAGGCTGAGACCATGGACTGCGCGCCGGCGAGTCGCAGCGAATTGTGCTCGACCTCCTGGCTCAGAATCTCGTTCGCGGCGAGCGCTGCGGGGAGCGCCGCGCTGGCGATGCGCGCGTCGCGCTCAAACTTGGCCAGCTTCTCCGTGAGGCTCTTGACCTGGTCCTGGAGCGTCGCGATCTCGTCTTTGCGTAGGTAGTACGTGGTCTTGCGCTTGCTGGTCGAGGCGCCCGACGCGTCGACGTCGACGTCGCTGGGCTTGCGCTTGGTCACTCGAGCGGCCGGCGGCGGCGCCAGCGGCGTCTCGGGGCCGCTGCCTTCGGACGCGCTCGTCGTGCCGTCCGAGTCCATCGTGGTCTGGCGAGGAAGAAGCTTCTTTGAGATGAGACCGCCACATGATTGACTCACTGAACGCTTCGTGTGGAGGTGACGCGAAGGTCGCAGGAAGTTAGATGTAGCCATCTGATCTTCGTTGTGGTAATGTGGTAATTAGATTCGATAGGTCTCTATTCACCAATAGTGTCTCGCATCTTGCCGCGCACAGAGCGCTATTCAAAGCTACAAGCCCGTGAAAGCTACGCTACCCCTCCGTGTGAGGAGACGCCATCAGTGGTGTGTTGTCGCCACGCGAGCCGTTCGCGTACGACCTTCACGAGCGCGTTGAAGTACTCGGACAGTCCCTCGCGGGCCATGGCGTCCAACTCACTGGGTTCCGCAAGCACGCTTTTGTGGATGGCCATATAGGCCCAGTTGACGAGTGCAATCACGGGCGATTCACCTGGCGACGAAGGTGGGCATTGTACAACGAGTTTCGCGCTGGCGATGTCCTTGCGGACGCGGGTGGCTGGTTGGTAGGGAAACACGTCGTCCTGGTCCACGTAGTCGACCACAAAGAGCCCGTGTGGGGCGTCCAGCAGGTCGGACTTGTTGAAGTACTCGGCGAACTGCACGAGGTTCTTCTCAGTTCGAATCTGCTCGCTGTGGGCCGCCACCACGCGTAGCTGCTTAGCGCTGATATCATCGTCGCCAGCGTCACTTTCGCGCACACTCAAAAGCCCGAGCGTCTCGGCGATCGCCATTTCCTGGTCCCGCGCGAACGCAAGTAGCTCGTCGAACACTTGAGCCACAGTGAGTGCACGCCCCGATGAGCTCTCGAACAGCACAATTTCCCACTGGAGAGCAACGTGGTTACCATCACGCGTGGTGTAATTCTCCAACTGGCGGCATGGGCTTCGCAGGTCCGAGGACGCGCTGCGCTGCAGCAAGTACACGAGCGCTTCTCTCAACTTGGGCTGCTTCATCTCGTCTACAATTCGTTGGCGTTGGATAGCGCCGTGCGGTAAGTGGATGAAGCACCCGATCGGCGGCTCGATCTGGCGAGACTGTACGGATAAAACGCTGTGAGCGAGACCTACCGCAGTCTTCTAGGATCAAACGCCTCGTACGCTGCAGTTGAAGTCTAGGAGCGACTGGAGGCCGGCGATGATCGATCGGTTCTGCGCGACGCGGGACTGCAGCGCTGCCTTGTTCGCCAGCGCAAGCAGTAGCGGCTGTTGTCGGCGTTGAGCGGCGGCTTTGAGCTTCTTGAGCTTGAGCAGCAGCTCCGCAGACTCACACTGGAGCTGCTCCAGTTCATGCTGAGAAGAGGCATTCAGTGAAGGCACGGAGAAGCTAAGCTGATGCGGGCCGATGTAGAACCGCGTACCTTTCGAGCGTAGTAGGTTGGCTTGTTGCGCCTGTTGTTTGTGGCGCTATCGCAGTGACAGCGTGGGGCGATCGTCGGATGCGAGCTGGAGCCCCCAGTCTCCTTGGCGGCGAGCAACCGGGGCGTGCGCCGTGGCGGTGAAGATGTCGCTAGCTGCAGCAGGAGCGCCTCCATCGTGTCGAATCGGTTTGTAGTGATGTGGGATCTGACCACGGTCTCCCTTTTGATCCGGCGCGACAGCGTGGACACAATGATGGTCTCCGTTCAAGATTACGCTAGTTCAAACCCTAGTTTATGACCGAAGGATGGATATTAGAGTCGAATATACTGCTTACGATTGCCATGCGAGCCGATCGCGAATGCACTTGAGCATCACGTCGCACCACTTGGCGACACCGTCGCGGGCGATGCTCTCAAGCTCTCGGCGGTTCGTGTACGCGTTGTTGTTCACACGGACGAACGCCCACCGCACCATCGTCACCACGGGGCAACCCCCGCGAGTCGTCGAGGGCGCCTCCGTGATCATCGTCAGCGATGCGACGTCTTTGCGAATGCGTGTGCGCGGTTGCTGGGGATAGAGATCGTCCTGGTCGATGAAGTCGATCACCACCAGTGCGTGCGGCTGCTTGAGCATCTCGGATTCCTCGAAGAAATGCGAAAACACGGCCAAATTTGTATCGGACTGGACGCCGGTTTCGTGCTTGGAGAGCATGCGCACGGCCTGCGTGCCATCCACGTGGTCACTCTCACCCTCTCGGATGCTTAGCACACCAAGCTTCTCGCTCATGCTGATCTCTTGGGTCTCGGTAAAGTACTGCAGCTCGCAGTAGGCGTGTTGAACAGACCGGGCCTCTTCCAGGGGCGTGATTTCCCAGTGCGTCGTGACAAAGTCGCCCGTGTCGGTCTCAAATGTCTCGATCTGGCGCGCAAACTTTGCCGCGTCCAGGAACTGGCTACGCACGAGCGCGTATCGGATGGCCTCGAGAAGCCGCGGCATTTTCAGCTTCATGAGCGTGTCTACGCGTCCGGCGGTGTCCCGGGGTAGGTGGATGAAGCCACCTAGTGGTGGACTGCGGCTGTGTTGCTGTTAGCAAGACGGATAGACATCAGTACGCCAGTGAATATAATCACCATGGAAGATATAACCACTCACTTCGTGGCTCCCCATGAGCGACTGTGCCGTGGCGATGGCGAGGTGGCCCTGTCGCACATGGTTTTGCAAGTCCGCATTTCGATCGATCGCATCTACGAGCGCCGCGTACTGCGGCTGCGCCTCCATCTTCTTTAACTTGGCCGTGAGACTTGCGATTTCGTCTTGGAGCTCAGCCATCTCGTCCTGCGTGGTTTTGAGAAGCCATACAAATCAGTCATCTTGAGAATCATCACCTGCTACTCCACCATCAGCTCACCTTGCGCATGTAGTACGTGGGCTTGCGCTTCTTCTGACCGTTCGCGGTGCACTGCGTGGCAGACTTGGCAGCGCACGTGTCCTGTTGCGGCTGCTGCCCATCGCTGGCGTCGTCGCCGCTGGTCGCGGCGGAGCTGGGCGTCGACGGCATCTGCTGGCGGATCTGCTCGCGCAGGACGGCGCTTTCAATCGCTCCGACCACAGCGCGCGATGGCACGTGACCCTGCGGTCTGAGCGACGGTGCCATGGCGCCATCGCTGCCACTGCCACTGGTACTGAGCGCCAGCAGCGCCTCTGTGGTGGTCGACATGGACATGGTCGGCCCGGCTTCTCTTCCGTTGTGTTCTCCTGGTCGGATTGGAGCTGCTCGCGGGCCGCGACGAAACACGGAGTGATGGTCGATTCATAATCAGCCTAATCAGCCAAGCAGGATGATGGCGCTATTCCAAAATCCCATTTATGAAACGTAGATAGGTATTAGAATGACCCAAAAAAGGGATTACACTGATGTTAGGGGGAACTCGGGCTCATTCGGCGTGCCAGGCGAGCCGCTCGCGCACGCACTTGAGCATGACGTCGCACCACTTGCCGACGCCCTCGCGCGCCACCTCCTCGAGCGCAGCACGGGTCGCGTGGGCGCTGTTGTTCACGCGCACGAACGCCCAGCGGACCAAGGTCACCACGGGGCGGCCGCCCCGGCTGGCGGACGGCACCTCCGTGATCAGTGTCAGCGACGCGACGTCTTTCCGGATGCGTGTGTTGGTATGAGGAGGGTACAAGTCGTCCTGGTCGACAAAATCGACGGCGAGTACTGCGTGCGGCTGCTGGAGCGTCTCGGACGATTCGAAATACTGCGAGAACACGGCCAGGTTACTGTCGGACTCGACGCCGCTCTCGTGCTTGGACATCATCCGTACCGTCTGCGCGCCGTCCACCGGCTCGCTTTCGCTCTCTCGGATCGTCAGCATCCCCAGTTTCTCGGTCATGCTCATCTCCTGGGTGTCGGTGAAATACAAAAGCTCACGATACGCTTGCTCGACCGATCGAGCCTCTTCCAGCGGCGTGATCTCCCAGTGGGTCGTGACAAAATCACCCGCCACAGTCTCGAACGAATCGATCTGCTTGGAAAACGTGGTGAGGCTGAGGAAGCGACTGCGGGTGAGCGCGTACGTGAGCGCCCCCTGGATTCGCGACGCTTTCAGTTCTGCGAGGACTTGCTGGCGAGCCACTGGATTCTGCGGGAGGTGGATGAAGCCGCCGATCGGCGAGCTGCGGCACTGCGTCTGCTCACATAAAGTATGTCAAACAGGGGAACATGCCCGAAATGTACACATGCAGCAATGTACGAACCCCGTAACTGGCCATTAGCGATTGCGCACTCGCAATCGAGAGATCCGCCTGCCGAACGCTGCCTTGAAGGCCGGCATTCGTCCTCATCGCACTCACAAGTAACCGCGCCTCGTGCTCAGGTGCTTGTCCCTTTGCTTTTCCGAGCTCTTTCTGTAGCATGGCTATCTCCTGGTGCAGTTCTGCCATCTCATCCTGAGTCCCGCCAAACGAACTCGTTAGCTGAGCTCGACCCATTCCTACACCAGACAGAAGTAATCGCAAAACTTCTCACCTTGCGCGCATAGTACGTCGACTTGCGCTTCTTCTCGTTGCTCGTGCGGCGCCGAGTTTGCGCCACAATGTCTACTTGATGCGGGGACTGGTCGTCGCTGGCCGTGTCGTCAGAGCGCGGTGGCACCACGAGATTGGGAGTGCCGAGGAGCTGCTGGCGCACCTGCTCGCGTAGAAAGGCGCTCTCGATCGCGCCGACCACGGCACGCGAGGGAAGCTGCACGGGCGCAGGCGGTTTGCCAGTGTTGTCGGCGCCGCCGCTGCTCACCGCGAGCAGCGCGGCGGTGGGCATCGACGTCGCCATTTTGCTGGGGGAGGTTCCAGGGCGAATGTGCAATCGAGAGAGAGCGGTGGTGGTCGAATGTTCCCACATTGCAAACCTAGGACAAAAACAGGTTTAGAGCCTCATTGAGACGCTGAAGATAGGAATAATCGAGACACCTTCGTGCGACCTCCTTCGGAGTGCTGGTTCATGATTATGCTGGGCTTAGACCAACACTCCTGAGCTGAACAGCTCAGGTCAGCTCGCAGGAAACGGGACCGAAGACGTGCGCTGCTCACAACTCGCAAAATGAACGCGCTGGACGCGGAGCGGCGGCGCCTCGCGGGCCGCGTGGACGCGCCGTACGACGCCACCAGCGACAGCAACGACAGCCAGGACGACGCGGCCGCCGCGCCCTCCAAGAAGCGCAAGCCCACGTACTATGTGCGCAAGGTAGGGACAACTATCTAGTCGTCGAGGACGACTTGAATGTAGGCTGGGTGATCTCATTGCGTGTTGTCTCTTATCAGGATGAAAAAGCCGCGCTGGAGAAGGAGCTCGAGGAGCTCCACGCGCATATCCGCCGGCTCGAGAGCACGCACCACGGGAGCGCGAAGAAGGCGCTGGACCAGTCGATGGCGCTCAACGCGCTCCTCAGCGCCGACGTCGAGGTCAACAACCTCGCGCTCGCTGGCGCGCAGTCCATGATATCGGCTGAGATGGTATTGCACCGACGGTTACGAATGTAGTTGTGTCTTGGGATGGCTTATCCTTGTTGTCTTGGCAGGTCTCGCGGTTCCGCAACCCTGTGGACCACTACATCTACCTCCCGGACGACGCGGCCCTGCGGAGAGAGTCGCTGCGGTCACTCAAAGCGCTCAAACTTGAGGCGGCGCTGCGCTTGACTCGCGAGCGCATGCGCCACCTCGACATCCGCCAGCCGCATCGCCATTGCGAGACCACAGTGCTCAAGAACGGCGACTACGTGATGACGCTGTTTGACGTCACTCCATTTGACGGCTATAGCGACACGCGCATGGTCTTTGAGCAGTTCCAGACCTACGTGATGAACCAAGAGATCAGCATCTCGGAGCAGCTCGGCACGCTCTCGATCCGCGAGACCGATGAGCCGGCGGATCCAGCCGTCACGCAATGCCGGCTGGTCACAAATGTCACTTCAGGTGTCCTCGTCGAGTCCAACCTCGTCATGTGCTCGCGCTTCTTCGATACGCCGGGTGACGACCCGACCATGACCACGGCGTACGGTATTGGGACCGTCGACTATATCGACAAGGACGACATCTACCCGTACCAGTCGTCGACGCGGGTCCGCAAAGACATCACGGCCACCGCGTTCTTCACTCAGACTAAGCCCGACCCGAACGACGCATCAGACAGCGTCGGAATCAGCGTGAGCATGGTGCGCTTCGCGACAGTGCGCCTTCATCTCCCGCGGTTCCCGCTGTCAAGGCAAGAACTCGCAGCCGCGCGAACCCACGCGTCCAAGTGGGGAGATGTAATGCCCCAGGCAATGCAGCAGCGGCTTGGGCTGATATAGCGATGATTGAGAATACGTATTATAAATGTTCCACTTGAAATTGCGATCGGGAGGCAAAAGCAGGCGAAGAGTACCGGCTATAGCATCTAGCGTCTGAGCCGCCCTTGTGGGGGGGGGGGGGGGGGGGGGGGGGGGGGGGGGGGGGGGGGGGGGGGG